>JAMKCH010008356.1:0-185933 GCA_023653785.1 Ophioderma brevispina
ACGCTCTCACCCCGCAAAATCCACCGCGGGTATGGCTTTTCACCCGTCACCCGGTCTGACCGTCTATTCTAGTCGTAGGCTCATCTGGCCGTTATCATATGTCGTCATGCCCGTCCTGGCTAGTCACCATCCCGTTTGGCCATCCATGCGTCATCCTGCCCGTCTGGCTAGGTCCCAGGCCCGTCTGTCCCCTCCATGCGTCATCATGCCGTCTGGCTGGTCACCAGGCCCGTCTGTCCATCCAACGTCATCATTCTGGCTTGGTATTCTATGCGCCCTGCCTCCATTCCGGCGTTTCTCAACTACAGAGATGCCTCATATACCCTATGGAACGGTCAAGTTGAAATACCTCCGCATTTTTAAATATTTTCGGTAGCCTTCTCACTTTTTTGAATAAGGCTAATTTTGTATGGTCAGTTTCTTGGCATGTGCGCAGCACATGTATTGAATAGTGATTCACCACAGTTTCCTGTGTTTGATTACTGTGGGCTTATGTTGGCTCGACGCATACCCCCGCAGCCGCGCGTAAGTGGCTGTAAGCCTGCTATTAACTAAAACGGGGATCCGTCTGCTCATTACATCCACGGTAAGGGTATTTATCCGGCTGACTTTGTTTTCAGTTGTAGACTTATGGACCCATCTTTTTCACATTCATGCTGGGACAATTGATTATAATTATTAAAGAACAATATACAGATGTTGAATTCTAAAAAGGAATTTTTATTATGGGAATAACAGCCAATTTTTTGAAAAATAAAGATTTGATTGACGTCAGGGCATTGTTGGTTTCTATTTGGCTTCGGGGTACCCATTCAGGTTAAAAATGACGTACGTATCCTACATTGGGGAAAAACACCGATTATCGTCATCGTACGTCGGTTTTTGATCAGGAGGGAAAAGGTAAATTTTGTACTGTTTAGACATGATAATAAACCGTGTCTTTGGAAAAAAATAATAGCACTCTGGGCAAGGGCCATATGTACAGACATGAATTTAAATATTCGGATTTATATATATCGGTCGCCCCGAAGAGCAAACTGATACTTATACCTGACACGTGACCTGTAACTGACACGTGACACCAACTATTTATCTCGTTACCGTTTATAACGACAAACGCAAAGCATCAAGCACATTCTGGATCTCCGTTGTCACAGCTTAATCGATCAAGATGTGAGACTATACTGTAGTAAAGACGAGTTTCAATGCATTTGAAGGCGTAGTAAAGACACCTTCGAACCTACAACCTATAGACGATATCTATCGCACTTCTACCGATCCTGCTTGATAGCTCAGTCGGTTAAGCATTCGTGGCATGTAAAACGAAGTCGCCGGTTTCGAATCCGCCCAGCGCACATGGGTTTTTTTTTTTCAACACTTATCGTGCGCTGGCCATCTCCGGGAAAGATTAATAAATAGATATTTTTCAATGCCAGTTCAAGTCATAGTGTCGTACTTTTCAATGACGTACTTACCAGCTCGGGGTAAGCTATTATCTTAAATTGTGTTTCAACATGTTTCAAATTCAAATCAAGCCAAATAATGCTACCGGAGTGATAGCCATGAAACATAATAGTGCAGTGTCTGTCATGCATGAACCTTTGAAACATTGAACCTTGCATGCAATAACATTTGGGTTCCGAATTTGCACCCTCAACTTGGTTTTACATCCAGATTTCAGGTGATGAATTTCAGCTGTGCTTTTAATTTGGTTTTTGTATTGAAATGTACACAAAACTCCGAAAACTTCCCCTGCAAAGTAACTCGATCAAACATAATACCTTGAACATACGCGCCATGGTTACAGAGCTATGCGCTCTTTAGCCATTCGCACCGATACACTCTAATATCAACACCTATTATAAGTATTATACACCCCAAACCAGTGCACTCCTGGATTACGAATAGCTGCACGTGGTATTTTTTTCCTGATGTTGCCCTCTGCAATTGATTGGCATCTTTTCAATTATAATAATTGACATATTTGGTATTTTTTAGTATGGGTCAATTTTTCTTTTTATTATTAAATGTTATACCCGGTAGTACGTAGTTTGGAGTTTGTAGTTTGAGTTATATAACCAACATGCATAGGTGCTCAGCCTTGGATGGCATTAAAGATGGTTATTTTGTACAGGCTCTAGCAGAGGAATTTGAAAAAAAACCCCTAACAATTTTAATAGTATTTCTGAATCTTGTATAGGGTATACTTATACCCGGTAATACTTATGTAGTTTGCTTTTTAATGAGGTTTATAACCATCATACATAGGTGGCTTAGCAAGCCTTGGCTGGCCAATTAAAATTGGTGTATGGTGTGACTGGCTCTGGCAGAGGATTTTAAAAAAATCAGATATATTAATATGTATTTCTGAATCTGTATAGGGTATCTACATCCTTAGCTGTGGATTTTTGATGAGGTGTACAACCATCATGCATAGGATGGTAATTAAAGCTGGTGTATGGTATGATTGGATTTTGGCATGAGGAACTTGAAAAAAAAGTCCAGATTCATCAATATGTTATTTCTGAACTTGTATAGGGTAGATTTATATCCCAGGGGGGGGGGGGGGGGGGGGGGGGGGGGGGGGGGGGGGGGGGGGGGGGGGGGGGGGGGTGTATTTGGAATCTTTTAATGAAGTTGTCATAAGTTAACTTCATGCATAGGTGGCTTAGCCAGCCCTGGATGACAATTAAAGTTGGTGATGGTGTGACTGGATCTGGCAGAATAAGTTGGGGAAAAAAATCCAGATTATTAAGGTATTCTGAATCTTGTATGGGTACTTAACAAATTTTTTACTGTAAAACGTGTATTTTTAGGTGGCTTGGTAAGTGTTTTTTTGTGTGGTGTGTATTTCTCTTTCTCTCTTTTTTAATAAAGGCAAGCCAGCTAATTATAAAAAAAAAACCGGACCATGCACAAACGGTCGTAGTTTCCGTTATGGGTCTCTTTCATACTGAACGCCAAAGCGTGGCCCTTTGCCCTCGCATGAATTCCCCTAATACTCCCTCTCAACGCCTCCGCCTAGTCTGTTTTCGCATTCCCTTCTCTGGTACCGGGCACCACACCACCAAGTCAACGGGAACATTACTTCGCCCCAACATCATCATATTGGGCTCTCGCCGGTCGACTCTTGAACACTTGAACGATCGGCGAAGCCCACATATGAGGTCTGGTCCCAGTCCTGATTCTGGAACGTTTGCATCATGAGTTATAAGCCTGGCTATTGTCCGGTTTGTAACGCTAGAAGGCCGTCCGACTTGGGGTTGTACTGAGTCGTACTGGTCCTCTCAATCCCCAATATCCGACCACATCTCTTGGAACACCTTCGACTCGAAGTTTCGGCCGCTGGCGTAATGGAGTTCTTTCGGAACTCCAAACCTACAAACGAACTCCTCCACCAACTTCGCTGCAACCGCCTCGGCACATTGATCTCTTATGGCAGATGCTTCCATCACCGGGTCCGTATCGCCAACGACTAAGAGGCCGGTCAGAGGCCCCACATATCCAATGCTACCCGTGCCAGAGGAGCTCCTACTTGTGATCTCACCGGTTGTATAGTCACATTATGAACTTCACCACTACGGGGTCTGGGTTTCTACCCGCTCCATGTTTGTCGATCATGTGTTCCCGACTCTTACCGAGCCCCACGCCCGCAGAACGGGTACGGCGGCCATCATCCACTTCAGACTCCACCACTTTCCGACCAAGGACCTCTAATAACCTCCCCTGTCCCATCACTTCCGGCCCGTTCCGGTTTGGCACCCTATCTCAACACGTCCATTGGATTCCTTTACGTTCTACTCCTTGCTTCGGCCTCCTCGTTTTGGGTATTCTTAGCCTCCATCCGCCCACACTGTCTACAGGGTATTCTTTACAGCCCCGTCCGCGTTAGAATGACGTCTTCCCGGTTTGTACTCCAAATCGATGTTAAAACTGGACATACTAAGCCATCTCGAATGACCCTCGGGTTTTTTGAAGTTACATAACCACCTTAGCGACCTGTGGTATCCTGCTTCCTCCCAGGTAATGACGATACTTTTTGAGAATACAACCACAGCAAGAAGCTCTCTTCTCGTCACACAGTCGTTTCGCTATCTGGGCCGGGACAATGACTCGCTGCCATAAGCTATAACTCTCTCCTCGCCATCCTGCTCTTGTGACATTACGCCCCCTCTTGCAAATTTGCTGGCGTCAGTTGTCTAAGAGAATTGGCCTCTGGACGCGGGTAGCCAACATGGAGCAGATCAAGCAATTTTCAAGTGTTGCAAGCATAGTCCATTCAAAACACCAACTTCTTCTATGTCAGCCGATGGAGAGGCGTCGCGATATCAGCAAATCCCACGGATAAACCGCACGATAGTACGATGCCAGTCCCAAGAAACTACGCACCGGCGTGGGCGTCTTTGGCGGCGGCCAATCCCGCCGAACCGAACTGAGGCTATATTGGACGGATCCGTATGGATACACCTTTTCGATACTACGTGGCCCAAATACGTCACCTCCTTTTGAAATAGGTGACACCTTGAGGGCTTGAGTTTCAACCCGGCTCATCGGAAACCTCTGCAAACCTCCTCTAACCGATCTTACGGACTGCCGAACGTTGCTCCCGAACACAATCACGTCGTCTAAATAAACAAAGAGCGTCTCCCATCTCAATCCAGGCCAACACTCTATCAATATTCAAACGGAGGGCCGCATTGCAAAGGGCCAAATGGTAGGAACTTCCAAGCATACAGTCCGCTTGTGTGGAGAAGGCAGACTTGTCCATAGCATCATCACCCATCTCAAATTGCCAGTATCCGGAAGCTAAGTCAAGAGTTGAAAAATACTTCGCACCACCCAGCGCGTCTAACGAGTCTCAATCCGGGGCAAGGGGTACGCATCCTCGGGACAGCTAAAACTAATTTAATTTCTATAGTCAGGCACAAGCGCTTAGTACCATCTTATTGGACACCAGCACCCACTGGGCTCGACCAAGACTGTCCGAAGGCTTATTACCCCTTTTCAAGCAATTCGGCTCACCGTGCGTCTTGTCTCTTCCTCTGCTGTGGGTACGATTCGCCTCAAGGCCTGTAGAAAGGCGAGCACTTCCTGTGTATCAATGCTATGCTTCACCCATGTAGCCCACCTCCCAAGTCCAAATCTCCACGGGAGAACACGATCTGGTATTCACACAGCAACTTCGCTACTTTCTCGCTTGTCTTCCGCGAGATGTGCGGTACTCCGCTCTAACAACTGCGACTCTCATTGCGAACTTCAACTTGACGGGTTTCATACATTCTCTGCCACTACTGTTACGTTAAGCCAAAGTCCCCCGCGCCGCCCCAAACTCGTTTAACTTCGCGTGGGAAAGTCTACGACGTTAGTCAGCGGGCCCTGGGGACAAACCCTCTTGAGCTGCACAACACTTCGTGCTACCACACATCCCACTCTCACGCAAAGGGCCTGCAGCCAGCGCCTAAATCAGACACCAATTACGACCCCTCCGTTAACCTGAGGGGGGGGGGGGGTTCCACTGCGACCAAAAACCACCTCATGTCCCGCTGGCACGGTAGTATCCTCGTGGCAAAGTCTTGAAATGGAAAGATGTCCCTTCTCAGGGACTGACCACTTGACTGGGGTCCACCACCTACGGTACTGGGTCGGACTAAGTGCCAAAACGTCGCCTCGGACCTCAGCAGAAAATCCTATCCCCAACATTCCATGTTTAACTCGGCAACCACCAACTTCAGTGTTGGCAACCATTCCCTACCATATTTCACTCGGAGCCACTCCAAACACCCTTAACTCCGCCTTCCCATCCGATTGTACAGTTGTTAACATTCACTGATTCAATTTAGGTCGTTTCTCCGACGGGAATAATAAGGTGTATAGTCAAGATGGTAGCAGCGGAACCAGAGGATCAAAAGAAAGCAACATTTCCTCCCTGGAAGATGGATGGAACATAAAAATCTGTCAGCTTCGAACTCAGATGTCCACCAGCCTCTAACCACCACCGCAACGTAATTCAGATTTAATCACAGTTGCAGCAGTCTCTATCTCCTTTAATACCACAATCGGCTCGAGGAAGTCATACTCCCCCCGTCGGTCACCGTATCTCCTCCTTCGACTGTTACAAAACCACCCCTTTGTCTTTTTAATGGTTCCAATTCAAACCCAAACTTTATTAACTTTTTGCATATCTCCCGCCCCCCGACAACCATTCCACCCCTCTAATCCTGTGTGGGCCTCCCTGCACCGTCGGCTCTCTCATGGCCCTTTGGGTCGGCCCGCTCTCGTTTCACGATAACTTCGGCATTGATAGCAAAGCCCCTCTGTTGGCACTCTTAAAGCACAACAACTCTCTGATGCTGCAGTTCCGCGCTAGGGGCCATGGTTTCCCAGACAACGGTAACACCATGATGTCCTCCACCCTCGGGCGAGATGTCCATTTTTCTGACAAAGGGTACACGCCTATACTCTCGGCGGAGATGGCGGGTGCTCAGTCGGTAAGTTGCTTGAGTCATTGCGGCCACCTACTCTGCTATTGGCCTTAGTAGGCCCGTGGGTAACATAGGCTGCTCCGGTCCATTGCTCAATTGCCCCCTTTTGTATTGTGAGTTAACCTGTTCCACGTAAGAGCCCATACGAGCATCAATCATAGCCTCCAGTTGGGCACATTTATGTCCGACTGGGGCTAGGGCTTTCCACCCTTCTAGTGTACCCAGTCTTACCCCGGCCTTTGGACTTTTCACTACGGTGGAATGACTCTAAAGCTTGAGCCTCTCGAACTGCCTCCTCTAGCGTCCGGGCGCCTAGCTTTGAAACAGATCCTTACGAATAACTTGGTCAGCTATAGCATCCTTACAGTATCCTCTTGCCAACTTGTCTTTCCCTTTCTTTTCAGTTCTGGGAGGGCCAATTGCCGTAATCTCTTGAGGTCCATACCAAGACTCTGAAGACTCTCTCCTTGGTTTTGCTCTCTTCGTTGGAACTCGTGAAAGTAATTTTTGGCACACTCCCTTGGCCAAATCCTGGACATCACCTCCATAATCCACTTGTATGTCATCTCCTTAGAGTCAACATGCCATTTTAAATTTTAGTCAGGGCATATAGGGCATCCCCCTGACAAGAGGTAAATAGCTGGTATGTCACCTCCTGTCAGTCCACGTATTATACTCTCGACAAGCCAACACGGAAGTCCTCCAGGGGGTTTTCCCATCGTATTTCAAAGCCTTCCTCTCATTTTTAGGCTTGGATGCATATCTCTCCCTCGAATGCTCTGCGCTTCTCACCCTCTTCTCTCGTTTCAATGGAGGTGGTTCTGCCGAATTAAGTACCATCAGTCGCCCGTTCTGAGGCCATAAATGAGGGTGACTCTCACGCTGGCCATCCCTGGCCCTTTTCTCCCCCCTCAGTGGGGTGGGGTGGTACATATCTCGCCGTGGCGAGCGATGGGTGTGGAGGAAGCGACGCCCGCCCTGGCCGGCAACAATATCCCTCATTTTCAACACGGAGAAGTGCCAGCAACCAAGTCTCCCCGGCACCCATCATGCGGCAACGCTCCTCGGCTCTCCGGTGAACCGGCTCCAAGGCGTGGTAAGGATGCGCTTCCCTCATGCAACTGTTGCGATTTGGGTTGCCCCACTCCACTGCTGATGTCGTGATCTATAGCCTTAATGACCTCCATAAGCCTCAACTCGCCGTGGTGCGAGGAAACCATTGCTTTTCACGCTCCTCGGCTTCGCGGGCTCTTGCTTCACTCTCCTTTCGTATTCGCCGACGCTCCCTCTACTCGGCATGGTCCGCTCGTCTCTCGTAGTTCCTCATTTTCCTTAATCAACCGTGCTAGGAATGTCACGATCTTCCTCCGTTCGACAGCCCAGCACATCTCTAATGTTCCGACTCGCCCTCGTTTACTCGCTCTGTCCTTTTTTGACCCAGTTTTCCACTCAGTGCTGCTCAGTTGGTCTGATACCATCTCTCCGTAACCCACGTATCTTTGAAGCCTCCCTGCATCCGGGTTGTTAGAAAAACGTCAACCCTCCGATAAATCACACCGCTGCCCTTTACTAGGTCTGGTTCGTCTGTTTCCTTCTTTTCATGATGAAGCCCTTACAGTTCGCTCACCCGCCGCTCTCTCTCACCAGCAGATCAGCCTCATCCATCTTAAACTGTCTCCTTTCCTTCTCAATACCTTCGCATCGTCTCTGCAACAGTCCTCCATTCTCTGAAGTCTTACTCTCTGGCGCTCCCTTCTTTCTTCTCCTCTAGGTGACGCTCCTTTCTTTGACGCGATCTCGATCCGGCTTTTAACTTCTCGCCTCTCCTCTTTCTAAGTTGCCGTGCATCCCTCGGAACTTCCATTTTCCACTGTCTCATTATCTCCAAACGCATGGGTTTCGCTCGCCTTGAGCTGGCCCCCCCTGTCCAAATCTTTGGGTTGTTGCGTCTTCCCTCGTCTTGGCTTTCGCCATTGGCCCTTACACTGCGATCTCCTTCCTCCACTGTCGCTCAAGTTCCTCAGCTTCCCTTCTCTCGGCGTTCTCCTCTTCCCTAGACAATCAAGCTCTTCACTCTCTTCTCCATCACGTTGTCTATCCGTCGCTCTCTTTCAGCGGCCCCCTTCTCTACGGCGTGTATCCTTGGGTCTAACAACGACTTTGGCTTTCTCTCGAACCATCCTCCTCAGTCCCTGTTGCGCATCTTGGTAGTCGAAACTCAATTTCTTGGTTCCTCGGCATCAGTCCAGTACTAATCCCGGTACGTTTCCAGAATCCTCTTTACGTAATTCACACGCCACCATAAGTCTCATCTCTGACCTTTCAGAGAATGCTTAATGTCGTCCTCATCGCTTACATCTCCCATCACTCCCAACCAATGCTCGCGGGTCGTTATTATCTGATCTCTTTCTCTTTTTTCACTTCTTAACCATCATGTTTCCCTCCGTTCGCTCCGGCGGCATCCGGTACCTCTCACAAACTATACCTGTGTCCCACTCACTATGTGGATACCTCACGATCGTCCTCTCTTCTACCCACTACATGTTGTCACTTGTGTCACCCTTCGGATCACATCCTTCTGCCCATTGTAATCGTCTCTACACCACAAATAACAATGTGTCGCTCCACAATTAGGATCCCACTTCTGACACCAATGTAGGGAGATGGGTTCCGCAACCTCCGTCTATGGACCGGTTGGCATGGGTAAGTGATAGGGGACAAAAACCTATGGTTCTTCCGGTGAAAACGGACACCGAAACTCGGTCATATCTATAGCTCACAATGTCTAGAATGTATTATCAACTACGTCACATTTATAACAGTTAACGATTGGTAATGGTCAGGTCTGATTGGTATGGTAACTTGTTGACGGCCAGGATACTAATGCAAGTTACAAGCTCTCAAATTATCTTATTAACTAGCTAATTCTTCCACCGATGGCACTTGAAACTAGGCAAACCCAAGAATTCAGCTGCTGTTTTTTTAAAAATTAAACTAATGATGCATGGGCCTAGAATCTCTTCATACACAGAAGTGCTTATGGGACACTCTCCAAAAAATATCCTTAATATCAGATTAAAAATTTGCCACGGGGTCCCACCTCTAGGCACTGACCGGCAATCGTAAATACATACCAAGACACCTGGGTTTGCCCTATGTTGCATTTACACAAAGGGGGAGTTTGACACTAATTCTAAATATAATAACACAATGCAAAAATCACTTTTTGGCAGGAGTTCCCCCCTCTAGCCAACTGGCGGCATCGTAAATACAACCAATATGACACCTGGGGTGCATATGTTTGTAATTTACACACATGGAGTTTTGATATCTACACACAACACAATCGGAAAGCACTTTTTCGGCAGAGGTTCCCTCCTCTAGGCACTGACCGGCAATCGTAAATACATACCATATGACACCTGGGGTGCATATGTTTGTATTTACACACATGGAGTTTTGATATCTTACACAACACAATCGGAAAGCACTTTTTCGGCAGAGGTTCCCCCCTCTAGGCACTGGCCGGCAATCGTAAATACATACCATATGACACCCGGGGTGTATATGTTTGTATTTACACACATAGTTTGATAATTACTTTTACACCTCATAGTATATAATAACGTTTTATGAGGATTTATTCGGAGGAAAACGGATTTGTCGGCAGCAGAGAATGGGTTAAATGGCCCATTGGTCTCGGTTATTGGTTTGCTACTTTGCATAGAGCCCAGCTACCGTCCAATCACGTCTCGTTGGCTTGCGGCTTCGTTGACAAATGGGCGTCGGCTTTTCTCCCGGGCTTTGGCGTTTTCCGCCATCCGTCGTCACATAGCATCATATCTGCGTAGGAGTAGGTCATAGTTTTGGTTACTTGGCAATAAAATTGTTTTGCTAAAGGAAATTGTCCTTGGCTGAATGATTATGTCTTTATGGTTAATTGATCTGAAAGACTATTGGCAAGGCTTCAACTGTGTTCCTATCTTCCTTCTGTATGCTATATTTTGTATATTCGCCATTCAATGTTTCGAATGATGTAAGAATGAATTAGCCAAATAGATCCATTGGACGTATTACCGTTTCTTGTTTGCGGGGAGTATGGCGTGACGATGATAGGACCGAGCTATTTCCTTGCCTGATTATTTTCGAATCGTCGTTAAGGAGTTTGGAACTATATTTCAGAAAATCACGGATTTAATGTCTTGAGAATCGGGTAAGACGTTGCGTCAGAATTATTAACTCTAATGTGGATAATATAGTTAAAGTCAATAATTCAGGCTTGATGTTGTGATTTTTCATCTGAACCTGTTCCGTGCATATTTAAAGAACGAACAAAGGGCAAATTTCTATCGCCGTTCATATTGTGTCTGGAAGCAGAATTCGGCGGATTGAGTACACTAAGCTATTAGTATTTGTGATACGTATAACAACATTTGGTGAACAAACCTCAAAAGTGGTGCCGTCGTTTCTCCAAAGATGCAGTATTTAACTTGGCGAGAAATGTGAGACTCGAGCTCCAGAAAATAACTTGTAAATACCGAATGAACAAACGTCAAAGGAACAGTTGTCGTTATGGGTGAACTGTCAGTCTGTTGAAGGTCACAAAACCACTGCACTGTGAGGTTTGCTTCAAATCAACCAGCCTTGTGGAATAATGTGGTTGACTTTTTTTCACGGGTTAAAGCTACATCTAGCGGCCATTCAAGTTTATTGAGTCAGTATTTGGTTTATTGATATCATGAGAAATACAATGCGATAATACCGTCACATGCTAGACAACTGAGGCCAAAGGTATAGACCACTTCAACTTTATGTGCAATCGGTCTAGTCATTATTCCATGAATTTAACTCATAACGTTGGTTATAATTATGCTTCGTCCCTATAGCATTCTCATTTAATGGGTTAGCGGCTTTTCACACCTTTGTGGCTAAGAAGTGGCTCAGCGTTGTTGTCATGTTAATTTCCACCTATAATGACTTTTGCACATAAACAAGTGGGACTGCATGTTAATACTGAGTGTGTTTCTGAATAGCTTACCAGCTTAAGTAGTATCAATTGATATTGATAGTCAGCAAATTTAATTCAATTGTACCAAGTTTTCATGTCAATTAGGCCGTTGGTGCGGATCAAAACCGATTTATGTGCAATCGGATTGGGCATTATAATAGCTTACGCACCTCGTTAAATTCTCATTTAATGGTTAGAGGCCTTATTCACTTTGTTGATTGATTCTCTCGTATAGGCCTGCCATTGTGGCTTATTTAATAGCTCGTCATGGTTGGTAGGCTGTTAATCGTTCGTTCGTTCGTGCAAGTCCAAAATCACAGTGGAAGATCCGTCTTTAGCCAGCTGATAGTTTCATCATCCAGGTTGATCAGGCCTGGGATTCCTCTTGGGGACTTGTATACTCATCAGTCATCTATGATGTGGCTAATGGTTTGTGGCTCTCCACAAACGCAGTTTGGTGAAAATTCTACTCCGATCTTGTGAAGGAAGTTCTTTGTGAGACCAACGCCAGTTCTGAGTCTGTTGAGGTTGACCCATGCTTTCCTATCAAGGCCACAGCCTTTGGGCTTGCTAGATGGGCTGTCCAAAAACTGCTTTAGTACTCGCCTGCTGATTGCAAAGAGTTTAAATAGTGGGCCATCACTGTCAAAAGGATCAAATATTGAGAAAGGTCTCCAAAACAAAGGTCTCAAAATCAACAAGTAAAGCTCACAAAAGATCTCCAAAAACACGCAAAGGTCATAAGGACACAGAAAGGTCATAACATCTAAACACAGGTCTTACTATCTAAATACTGGTCTCAAAATATACAAAGGTCTAGTCTTTGTCAAAGACGCATCTCAAAATCAATCAGGATCGTCGGAGGCGCTTGTCGGGGCGAAGCCATCGCCGAGCGTAGCGAGGCGTCCCGGCGCAAGTAAGGATAGTTGTACAAGCATGTGTCAATCAATGTATTATGTGGTTAATCATTGGGGGATTTGATACCCACTTTGATTTGCTGTGCCAACATTATCTGTCAACTGAAAACTTTTTTACCACACGACCAAATGCCCCTAAGTAAACATAAATCAATGCGCCTCGGCCGGTGGTATCACATTTGTGGGACCGCCGTCCATGCGCATTGCCGCCTTTACTATTGTTATTGCCAAATCAGTTCCACGAAAGTTACGGAAGATATTATCCCGGAATCCTGGTATCGTATAGTGGTATTTCAGGAAGGGAATGTAATAAATAAAAAGTTAAAGCGCAACACTAGTGATGAAAGGCAAACAACGTTCACGAAATTGAACAAATGTTCAGCAAACATAAAGTCAAAACTTCAAAGGTCTGAAAAATCATGTAAAGGGAATCAGACTCGTTACGAGTTTTGTGAACGCTATACTCTTGAGATGATCACACAGAATATGGTTGTGAGAATGACTGGACCCCAAATCGGTTATTTTTGATTCAAATTGTCAAAATAATGAATTTTTACACAGGAAATGGACAATTTGGAGGGTTCCCAGATGCTTTTGGGTGATTCTCGGTATAATTCGGCTCCTTTGTGTTTCTTTTGTTAACATTGCTTTGCCCAAAAATCGCCTATCTTGGTTTAAACAATGGTCAAAATAAAAACTTTAAAAAAGAGTGGGAGTTACAATTTGGATGGTTGTCAGAAGGTTTTCTTCTTGACGGTTCTCGGTGTTTTTCGTGCTTACTTTGTTTCAAATCAACAACGTTTGTTGGGCATTGCCTGTAACCTTCAAACCGGCTATTTTTAGTCTGTAATTTTGAAGTGACTTCACCTTGTTGGGGGTCATGTGAGCCCAAAACCGAAACCCTGCACCCCCAGGGATTTTTGGAGACCACTTTTTTTTTGGAAACCTTAGTACATATAGCTATCAAAATCAGGTTGTCTTCAAAAATCCCCCCCTGCCTGGGTTAAAGAGTGCGGGCGCTTTTTTCAAATGATTGGCGGCCAATATTCACTTAATGGCCCTTGCTTTATAATATCTTAATTTGCCCCTTTTTATATCTTACTTTTTGATCCAAATTTTGGCACTATGTGACTACATTCACAAAACACCAAAACACACCAAAGAATAGTTGAACACTTTTGGCATGATTAACCTGCCTCTAGAGTGGCGGCATAGTGCAAAATGGCCACCAAAACAATGAAACGCCCTGTATTTACACATTAATGGCCTCTTTAAAGGCAAAATGCCGTTGTCACCTAATTATATACTTTGTCATGCACCTGTGGACTAGTTTGAGGTAAAGTAAACACTTAAAAATGAAGTATTAGCCCGTTCAAGTGTATATATAGAGTGGCGCTTTTGTAAAAATGGTCTATGACTTACTATAATCACTAGACCACACCCCAGTCCTCGCTTAAATCCACTGATTACCGTTGAACCGCTTAAACCATGGTTTCTTGAGTCTATGATGTGGTTACGGATGGTTTCAAGTGAGCAACAATCTTCTTACTACGCCTGCTTGGGAGAGCTTCAATGCAATAGTGTACGCGTGCGGACGCAACCAAATCGCGGTCACATAGTTTGTTGTTGTTTAAGAACTTACTAACCTACTTCAACACACAGGTGCTTGGTTTGGTGGTCTATGGTCGGCTCAGGGATGAATGCCCCGGGGAGCGTGCTCAGCCTTTCCTGTTCGCCATCTGTGCCGGTGACGGCCTGAGAGTGCAGGGGCCTGTCGTTTTATCTGGAAAGACAATTGGAATTGGCGCACAGGTGCAGATGCAAAGGGAGGGACTAAAGGGCCTTTAGAGATGGGATTGCCCCTTAATTGTGAGGGGAAAACCCCCACCAATCAACGGGCAAAGTCCATCCGGGGCACAGGTGTATGCGTTCCGTCTGCGCGGCCGTGTCAGGCGTCACATTTGAGTGACCTGGTCTGGAGGTCTGGAGCACTGATGATAGTATGTTATACGTAGGAGGTCGCCTTGGACTGCACTCTCTTAATATTGTAAGAGCCGAGTGGTCTTAACTGGTAGCGTAAGCGTCGACGATCGGTCCGCAACGGAGCTCGGAATTATTTTTATTGACCATATAAAGTCTTCCTCTTAACAAATCCCCAAGTCCAACTCCTGAATCCTTTGCAAGACAAATTCTGTTGCAAGATGCTCCATTTTTTTATGCCAATAATTCTTTAAATTCACGATTTCCCATTCAAAAATTTCACAAAGGACGCATTCAGGGTTTAAAATTTCAGCAGCCTTCACTGAAAAACCTGGAAAGCTTATTTACCTTAGTTAATCTCTGGAATTTACTTTGGCATTCTTAGTTTGTAAAATATTTTTGCAGACCTAAAGCCACCCGGAAGGGTGATCGTTAATCAACCCGGAGAATGTCGAGACGGCAAGCCCAAAACCTAACTAAAGGAAGCAGACTCTTCCATAACAATTCACCAAGCAGGTTCCCCAAAACCCCCAGAAGCTTTCTAGCCCCTGAATTCTTTTCATGTTCTATTCTCCATTGATTATTAATTTCTTTTGCTGTTAGCTCCTTATTTCCAAAGTGCTATTCAAATTTATTACAAATAGTTTGTAAAAATGCCTAATTAAAGGTCTGAAATTCTTCCAAATTAAATAGGATCCTTTAAATGCATTAAACTAACTTAATTGAAAAATTCATAATTGCTAGCAAATAATTTCTTCAAAGCAATCAGTAAACAATACTACGAAGTGAAAGTGTCGTGACAGGGAAAAGAAATCCGATCCTCATTGAATCCGCACTCGCTCTAACGTTCAACACAAGATTGAATTGATATCATCCACTTTTCAAACTTGTAAAAGATCTAAAATTTGCCGCACTACTCCCCAATTAAAAGAGGGGATGGAATTCAGCAATTCTGCACCACATCCCCCAACAGTCAGTTCATTCCGCTGAGGTCGCCCAAATTTCAAAGGGTGTGGCACAACACCAAATTCTTTCCTTAAAGCGCTTCAAATCTCAGGACAAATTAAAATGCTCATTCTAACAATTTAGAGAAACTTGTAGCTTCTTCAACTCCCCTAGTCAAGCGAGTCACGATTGTCAAAGGTGAGCCAAAATGTCCTTTTAAATACAGGGGTAAAAAGACTTTCAACCCCCAAAAATACTGGTGTTCCACAAATCCACAATTTAATCCTCCACTTTCACAACCTCCAAAAATTATGAAAAATTCATTGGTTCCGATCAAAACTGTCTCCAAAATCATTTCCCAGCCTGAATCTAAACAAAACCTGGAGTCGTTCTTTCCTTTAAGATCGACTCGTCTGACAATTTTACCTTCTTCAGCTCCCGTGGACCTGGATGAAAACTAATCCTTTTGTGAGACTAAGTCGTTCACCAGTTATTGATAAGAAAATTAAGCCATATTCTTCCCACACCAATCCAGATCCAGAGTAATAGTACATGCTTGAGAATAAAAGGAAAAAGATGCTCTTGTTCCCCACTAAAAGTGAGGGAAAAACCTAACTTCAAAAAGGTGACATAACACATGTCAACAAACATTTTCATCCTAAAAATTTCATGCTCTAAAGAAAATATTCTCCAACTTACCAAAAATTGGGATTCTTCAAACCATCTTTTCCTAATAAGAATGATGGGCTTGGTACAGTAGATTTAAAGACACAGTTCCTCACCATTTTTGAACTCGGTATTTTTCTTCCACACAAGATGTCCATTGGAGGCAGAAAAAGCAACTGATCATTCAAGCTCAACAGAGTGTAAAGTTGCACAAGTGAGGGCGCATTCAAAACTTGCAGGTAGGGCAGGACCACATTTGTTACAATATACGACCACATCGGAAGCAGTGGCGGAGCTAAGGAGGGGCAAGGGGGAGGGGACACATGCCCCGGACACCACATCAGAGGGGCGCTGAAATGAAAAATGAGTGTGTGATTTTTGTTGTTAATTGTCACAGCAGTAGAGTTCATCTGCTTCAAGATAGTGAGATAACTGAGATCTCTCCGAAAGCACTCAAACATACTAAAAAACTGAGAGGTTCTGGGGCTCAGTCACCTTGACCACCCGTCGGGGTAGTAGAGTTCATCTGTTCAGATAAATGAGAAACTGAGATCTACCGAAAGGCAACTCAAACATGATATTAAACTCAAGAGGCTGAACGGGTCCGAACCCTGGACCCCGCCAGTATAGTTCATCTGATTCAAGATTGTGAGGTGGGGAACCGAGAGCTCTCCGGATGCGCTGAATGAAACATGCTAAAAACCAAGAGATCGGGGGGCTCCGCCCATGGACCCCTGCCAAGTTCAGCATAGTTCATAGATAGCTCTCCGAAGGCACTCAAACATGTTTAAACTCAGTGGCTTCGTAGTCTCTGCCCTTGAACACCCACAAGTGGCTTTTCCCCATTACCAGTATGCTCACAGCCCTGAGACGACGGCGATTGCCTGTGCTGCTCATGTGTTTTTTGGAAGTATGCTTCCCTGTATGGGAGGGGTCAATCAAGAAGCTTGATCCGTCATTGGATGCCTCCTTGCCGGTTGTCGTGGGGTGTCTTCAGCCAGCTCCAGGGACAACTTTAATGCAGCAAGCGTAGCATGCATGAGCATAGCGGCCAAGTATCTGGTAGTAGCGCCCTGTGTGTTGGACAGAGGCCGGTGCTTGACCCGCTTAGGTCCGGGGGGTAGTTTCTTTAAGCAAGCGGTCCTTTGAATAGTCTCTAAGGAGTTTGGGGGCGATTGGCTTGGTGGGAAAAAGAAAGACTTGCTGTCAACCACGTGGCATTATTGTATTGATGGCTTCTCGTGGGGTGAGTGGCGGTGTCTCAGCTGATGGAGATCCAGAATCGGCCGATCAAAGGTCGCCTTGCAGAAGTGAGTCTAGCCTGAGAATGCAGGCAGGTCAGGACACTGAGCATGTCCTTGGTCTGCCCAAGTTGGGCACAATGCACAAACAAGGACCGTACAGAATTCAATGAAGCAGCCAGTGACATTGTACCCACCTCTTGCGAGATCAATTTGAGACCACGTGTTTGGAATACGATAATAAGAAATTTCCAATTGTAATAATCATTGGTATTGATTCAAGTTGAGATCTTTTACAGCGATTCTATTCCTTGGTATACGAGCTTCAATGCAGCTCCCTTTGATTCAGAATTGATCTTCTCTTTCCTCCTGCTTCTTGAGTCCTTCCTAATTGTCTTCTTCTGTATCAGATTTTCTTTTCTCTACTTTCAATGATCAGACAACTCTTGTGTGGCAATCAACGGGTCTTCGAGGCCACTTGTATCTAGTGCACCATCATTGTACCTTCCAACGCATGATCATCTGTGGAGGAATTTCTGCCCCTGCCACATCTGCCCTGTACCAAATCAGGGCTTTGATAATTGCCTCTCTGGATGTGCATCAAGAATCTCTAGCCGAGT
The DNA here is from genome assembly GCA_023653785.1 of Ophioderma brevispina. Classification (NCBI taxonomy): domain Eukaryota; kingdom Metazoa; phylum Echinodermata; class Ophiuroidea; order Amphilepidida; family Ophiodermatidae; genus Ophioderma; species Ophioderma brevispina. The sequence continues at coordinate 17,860 of JAMKCH010008356.1, forward strand.
GCCTCTGGTACATCAGTCGATCTTCCAAGGCTAGGAAGGCATCGATAGAAACTTGTCACGTTTTGACTTAACCCTCGTCTACCTGATGTCCGGTTTGTAACAAACGCCCCGCACCCCCCCCCCGTGATTTTCGTTACTGACCATCCGATTCCTGTTTAATAATTTGGTCCGACAGGGTAGCTTAGGAGTTTCTTTCTTTCCCTTGGTATAAATCAATGCCAGCATCCCCATTTATGATGACGTTCACTATGACGTCATATGTTGAGGAAAGTATGAAAATACATGTACTGAATTAGGGTGGAAAATTGATATTTTGCAATTTTAGCGACTCAAAAACAATTTATAGCACTAAAAAATTGCTTCCATCAAGTAGAGCCAAAACCGCATGAAAATTGGATATCCTAACATTTTTGGCGAAAAATTTGAATTTTCGCCCTATTGAGTCTGATGGAATTGACAATTTGCTAACATCAACTTTTATGACGTCATTGTGACGTAATGCTATGGCATGTTGTTACTCATTTTGGTATCAATGGAAAGAGGAAGGACCATAGCATCCATTGGTACCAAAGATTAAAATGCCTGGTGATGGTTCTGTGTTGTGCTAGGCCTGTTTCATTTTGGCAGCCATTTTGGAAAAAGCGCCCTCACCTTTAAAACCCAGGGTGGGGATTTTTGCAGACACCTGAATTCAGTTGCTTAAGGTATAAAGCTTCACAAAAAGGTTGTCTCCAAAAATCCCCGGGGGGGGGGGGGTGCCAGGGGGTCATGGTAAGCCCGTAATTCCCCCCCTAATGTAGTCTTACGGTAGGCCTATGTGACCTGCAAAGATCCTACACAAAATGTTTGATGGTCTTTCCAGGCCAACATGACCTTCTGATTCCCACCAAATCGGTTTTTTTTTTTTAAAAGTTCCAATCCGATATGTAGAACAAAAGATGCTTGGTCAAAAAGGCTAGTGCAAGATTGATTGGTCCGATGTGCATTTGGTTGCATTGGTAAAATTGTGGAAACATGATTTGTAACATGCTGAAAATTGAATTTTGATTGATATTGAATCCCCTAATGAAGGCATTGACAATCCCTTTTGATTATGTAAACAAAGTGTGAACCATTGTCTTTATGATCCGCATACTTTTCCTGTGCTTTTTTTCAAATAAAAATCAGTAGTACACTTGTCATTAGAAAACCTTAGCCTTATCAAAACGCTCAAAAAGTTACGCAGAATGCTAAAACCAAACCAACCCAACCAATCAGAACGGCTTCCATTTTGAATTCCCAAGTAACCAAATGATTCTGTAGCATAAAAAAAAAGAATGACAGCATATCCGTTTCTGTTCTTTCAATGGAAAAAGTTCTCTGAAGTGTATCATGTTGCGCCTGGCATTCAAATGCTTAGACAGGCTAAATTGGCCTAGTTGATTTTGCACTCTATTTGATGAAGCATATCTTAAATGCCTTGTCTCGAGTGTTAACATTTTTGGGACAGCTTGTACAGAGGCTCATCTTGATTTGGTTGGTTGGCACCAAAGGACACTTAAAATGTCATTTTTGCAATGGTTCCAATGGTAGACATCGTAGAGGATGACTTCACAAAAGAGTTTGAAGATGTGTTCGAACGGTGTTGGGTGCATGAAAGAACATGCATTCAAACTTAACAGACTGACGCTCAACCAGTAATCCCTCCGCCACGCAAAGTCCCCCTTCCGCACTAACTGCAAACTGAACCAGAAATGGACAAACTGTAGAACAGGTATTATTTAGAAAGTAGCCACCCACAGATTGGGTGGTAATTCACTGGTGATAGTAGAGAAACCGATGGTAACCCTTAATTGTGTCATGACCCAAAGGAGTTCAATCAAGCGATAAAGCGCGAGCATTATTACAATCCCATCATTGAGGAATTAGTGTAGCACATTAGACAAAGCTCGGTATTTTTCAACTTTGGATGCCATCAATGGATTTGGCAATCCCATAGACAAGAAAAGTTCAGATCTCTGCACTTTTAATTCTCCTTTATCGGGAGATACAAGTCTTAAGACTACATTCGGAGTCCAAGTGCGTCCGGAGGTTGTTTTCATCACAAACCATGACCCAATTACCTAGAAGGTTAGACGGGGTAGTGGTGTTACATTGATCATTGATGTCCTTGTTAGTGGGAAAAGCAAAGATAAACATGATGCGCGACTGAGAAAGGTCCTTGAGATAAGAGCGAGTAGAAAACAAAGTTGAAATTGAACAAACAAAAATGCAAGTTCTCAAAAAGAATTCAGTATGTAGGTCCCCACCCTTACATGTGTAGGCAAAATCATACAAAAACACGGTAAGCAATAACTGAAATGCCAAACCCCCAATCCACAAAGATAGAGCGATTCTAGGCATGATCCAGTTCATAGGGCATTCATTCTTGCCTTGGACATATCAGCCCCTCATCCGATTGTTTTGAAAAAGAAACACAACTGCTGGCATGAGGAACAGAAGCAACAGAATGCGTATGCACCTGAAGGATCTGCTTCACCTCGCCACACTGAAATATTAGGATGTAGCAGAAACCGTAGAATATCAGTAAACGCCAGCAAAACGGCTGGTGCGGTGTTGATGCAGGAAATTTCACCGGTGGCATACGCATCTAGGGCTCTCACCCAATCAGAAAAGGCTATGCCCAAATAGAAAAAGAGATGCTAGGGTTAAGTTTGATGCGAGAATTTCACCATTACATATATAGTAAACCGGTGATTAGTGATTAGCGACCACAACGCCTTAGAAGTGATTACAAGAACACCGCTGTCTACCGCTCCACCAAGAATACAAGACTACTTTTGGCTGACAAAGTATGAGATTAAGTTGTGCACAAAGCATGAAAAAGCAAAGAATGGTAATTGCTGATAACTATCTAGACCTACTTGTCCAAAACATAATGAACATGAATTTGATAGTAGAGTTACAGTCACACATTCTAGTCTCAAATCTGTGCCCATGAGCAATGACAACTACAAGAGTTCAAAATAGCCACAAGTGAAGACCACGCACTACAAAGAGCTTGAAAGCATGGTGCTGGATGGGTTGGCCGAGTACAAAAATGAGTTACCAAATCAAGTCAGACCATGTTGGGATTCAGAGAGGAATTCCATTGTATCAGAAGAACTGCTAATTCAAAGTTGTAAAAGTTAATAGTTTTCTCATTGCAGAGTGAAATGATAGACAAAATACAGAGTAGTCACCAATGCATTACCAAATGCAAGCGAGAGCTAGAGACAATCCTATAAACTGGCCAGGGAGGTCACTCCAAATTCCCAGGACAAATTTAGTAAGGTCCAATATGTTTTGAAAATAGAAAACCAATAAAAGGCACCATTGAAACCCCATCCATCGCTTCCAAGTCGTCCGTGGTCAAAAACTCGGAACAGCCGTATTTCAATAGGTTCAAAAACGTATGTGAGTAGTAGACTACTACGCAAAATTATCAGAAGTCATGCTATTGGAAGACACAACAAGCAGGGGGGGTGTCATAACATGCCCATTAAAAGTATATTCTCTCCCAGGAATACCGATGAGGTAATCGGCGATGGAGCCACAGTACAAAAGTCACCAAATTCAGCGAATTTGCAACAAATGGCATTTCAATCACACAATGTGAGTCCGAGATTCCCCAATCGAACGGAATGGCCGAAGAAGCATACAAACTGTGAAGTTTGATCAAGAAGGCATCAAGGTAAACAAATCACATATTTCTTTGTTAGAGTATAGAAAACACTCCAATTACAGGATCTTGGTTGCACCATGTCGCTGTTGATGAGTAGGAGAACAAAAGTATCCTCCCAACAAATTCTGAGCTCCTTGAAACCTACAGTAAAACCAAACATCTCACCACAGTTGTAGATAGACAAAAAGTGCAGAAAAACCTATTACTGACAGGGGACCCACAAATTGCAAATTTGGAACATAGGAGCATACAGTTAGAGATACACAGCATATGGGTTCCTGGGAACCAGCTGTGTGACACAAAAGCAAAAAGAACCCAGACTTTTGTTGTGAAACCACCACATGGCTGAGAAGAAACAGAACACACCTGTCAAGACAAAGGAACAAACTCCTAACTGGGAACCACCTGACATGACCAAGAAAGGATCCGAAAACAAACCAATAACCAGTAACCATGGTAACACCAGAACCACCTCAGAGGGAAAATTATATCCACACCACAGAAAACCTAGAAGTGGAAGAAGTGTAAAACCACCAAAGAGGTACATGTTTGAAGATGAGTAGTGTTATGAGAAGGTTGTATAGGAGAGAGGAAAGCATTAAAAATTTTGAAGTAGTTTAGTAAACATTGAACTTTACTTGAATTTTGGATTTGTTAAAAGTTGTTTTGCATCAAATCAGAACTTCACTGAATTAATAAAACTGTTGCCTTGAACAAAGCATTGGTAACTTGAGAAAGGATGTAGATTGAACTGAAAATTTGAGAAATAGTCAACATTCAACATAAGCAAAAAGTGAAGTCATTTCATATTGAAATGTAAGAAGCTGCATTGAGTTTAATATTCAACAGTTGTTGATTTTGGGTATTGTTGTATTCAAAATAGAATAAAAGTAACAAGTGTACAACAGAGTGAACAGACTGACAACAAAATTAAATACCACACACCAGGTATACATTTTCAAATTTATTGACATTCTTAGATGTACAACATTACAAAATATACATGTCAACAAAATACATGTAAACAAGCTTAAGAAGGGGGATGTCATGAATATGGTTAGAGCGCCCCACGTTTTATGTATTACCGATACATCGATATACGAACTGATCGATATAATAAATCACATGGCGTTGTCACGAGTCTGATTTCATAGTCCCCACATGAAAGGAGTGCACATTATTTAGATGTCACATCAATTTATTTATAGAATATCAGTGACCAATGGATATACATAACCTCAACATGCTCAGGCGAACAATGGGGCTAATGATACTCAATAATCGACCCGGAACACACTTCACATTCTTTTACATCTGGTCCATTGTTATTGTGCACGCAGTTGAACAGATTTCGAATGTTATGTCCTTGCTGTATTGGCGTGAGTTCTTTCCTCGTTCGCGATAAAAGAAATCTTGAGATTCTATTGTGTGTTCCATTAACTTTGACCATATGATTACTAATTTTTTTCGAAAAGCAAATATAAAGGGACAAAATTCATGAAAGAAAAGCCCATGGCAAGGGCTGACCTAATTTGTGCATAACCTAAATCCACAAGTTATTGTCTTTCTTTTCAATTTACCAAGAAAGCCAATCCAGTCATCAATGATTTTTCATTACCACAAGGTTCAGTTCTTGGGCAATTGTGGTTTACAGTTTACACACATCCTGTTCATGAAATCATTGCCAAACATGATCTTAGTTACCATGTGTACACCGACGATACGCAATTATATTTGTCTTTTAAACCTTCACAGCATTTTGCTGATCAGGGCATTGGATGTATTGAATCATGTATTTCAGAGATCCGCGCATGGATGCACGATAACTTTCTTAACTTAATGATGACAAAACAGAGTTTTTATTAATTGGATCACATCAACAACTTTCAAAAGTTTCAATTCCTCATATCCAAATTGGCGAATCAATAATTACTCCAGCCGCTCATGCTCGTAATCTTGGTACCATTTTTGACTCATCTATGTCGCTTATCCCACATGTTTCTAATATGTTCGCTCCACATCATTTCATATCCTTAACACAGGAAAAATTAGAAAATATCTTAATGCTCATGTTGCAGAACAAATAATTCACTCCGTTGTGACCTCACGCTTAGATGCAGGCAATTTACTTTTATTTGGTCTCCTTCAAACTCAAATAAATTGTCTTCAGCGCGTACAAAACTCAGCCGGGTTATTACCCTGTCTAGAAAATTCGCTCACATTACTCCTATTTTACGCGAATTGCACTGGTTACCTGTGAACTACAGGATTATATATAAATTGATGCTTTTTGTTTTTTAAATCCTTAAATGGCGTTGCACCTGCATATATTGATGATTTATTACAGCAATACAATCCTTCACGTACTTCGCGCTCTGCTAATAAAATTTGGTTGAAATCATTCTTGGGGGATAGATCATTCTCATGTGCAGCACCACGTATCTGGAATAAGCTTCCACTTCACATCAAATCGTCCAATACCCTGATGCAATTTAAGAAAAATCTTAAAACATGTCTTTTTAACGAAGCTTTGAAAAAAAATGTAATGTTATATTTTCTGATTGTAGTTAGGTTGTTTATGGTGTATTTTATTATGCGTGTCTATTTAATGCAGCATTTCATAATTTTTTAATATGCTTGTGTAATTTTTAAAAATTGGTTTTTAATATGGTTTGGGATTTTAAATTGTTAAGTTATATTGTCATTGCACCTTGAGCGCCTTTCTTTGGTGGATATGTGCGCTTTATAACTTTCAATATTACTATTATTATTATTATTATTCAGCGACCTACAGTTTAAAAATCATGAGCGACGTGAGTATGTTGCCCTTTATGTTATGAACAGATACTAGAGCTCAATACGGGGAGGTAATAACACCTGCGATAGCTTGAAATATTTTCAACAGTGTGGGCAGTAACAATGGACCTGCATACCCTGATGAGAAAAAGATCCGAAATGTTTTAGGTTGATTGTTGAATATCATTAGCTCTATTGTTCGCTTTAGTTTACGTGCACATATTGGTCACTGAGATTCTGGAAGTAAAATGAGTTGACGTTTTATTCATTTTTCTAGATAATGTGCACTCTTTTCATTTAGGGATAGAGCTTTTCCTGATTTACATAATATTTTTTTAAATTTTAGTGAAGGAATTAAGTTATCCCAGTGCTGTAGCACGGAAAGATGTTAAATCGCAAACGTATCACGGCCTATCACCGACCATCCAAGTTGGGGTACATCAAGTAATAAGTAATAAGCCACTGTATACCAGGTATCACCATGTAATGTCGCAATTTTCAGGTGATTTGGGACAAGGGAGAAAGTGAAAATAAGTGCCTTTGGACTGAATGAATTGTAGCTGATATGAAATTAAATTTAAGATGAAGTGAACATTAGTAGGTAGGTTTCAGTTAAGTTCACCGGAATTGGTTTGAGTAAATATGCGGGTATTTCCAAACCATGTGCGTGCTTGGTTTTCAGACTACAAGATGTAAATCGGGCATAAACAAGCGTTCATACACAAAATACTATGAATGAACCCCGTTCATGTATACCGTACTTTTTTACTATCTATTACTTACAAAATTAAATCATTACATATCAAATTCAGTCTGAAATTGCATGACATTTGACCACTTTCGGCGTTCGTCACGGCAGCCATGCATAAACGGTTATTTATACATGGTCACGTGACGCGCATTGACCAATCGCGTATGCCGATACATACGATGAACGAGTATTTTTTTTTATTGTTGTTATTTGAAATTTATACTATATTTATTTAAATATGGCTGCTATAGTGTGTAGATGATTTTGTATTGGTAACTGAGGCAACAGCATTCAGCACACTCACAAAAGTGTTTAATAATAACTTTACAGTTTATAAGACAGTTGATGTATGGCTACCACCATGTCTATATGACTATTTATGGGGATTTAGCGGGAGTTTCCGTAACCTGACCCATCTGACACACTTTTTTCTGACACGCTTATGAATTCGGAAACCTTAATGGAATAAACATGTGCTTTATTCCGTAAAGGGTTTCCAAATTCAAAAGTGTGTCAGAAAAAAGTGTGTCAGATGGGTCAGGTTACGGAAACTCCCGGATTTAGCCAGCTCTAGATAGTATATTGGACATTATGACTCAGGTATGGCAGTGCTGTTTGCGTGTACACTGGCTTTTGCCACTGTCACGTACGTCAGGGTGAAGTAAGTGGGTGCTATTATAGGTGCTAAAAGTTTAACACCACTAACTCACTTACACAAAGTAGTGGCAACTGGCAGCATTGTGTACATTTATGTCGCACTTAAAACTCTCACAGAGGAAATACAACAATTTCACGCCAAACTACAAGCTGCATTTCCAACATATGATGACCAGCAATTTTTAGCTCAAGTAGCTCAAGTGATCGGGTTTCTTTCGTTTGTTTTTTTTTTTCGTCCGTTTGTTACAAACGTTCTCAGTCAGCCCAAAACAAACTTGGCATAATGCCAAGTCAAACCAAATCTATAAGCCTTACAGGGGCGGCGCCAGGGTAAAATCATAGGAGGGGCGAAACATCATGGGGGGAGGGGCGAAACAGTACAAAATGAATTCATTTTGGTTAAAACCCCCTAATTTTGCGCAAAAACCCTGTTTTTCCTAAATTTTGAAAATCTCGGGGGAGGGGGGCGGCCGCCCCCTGCCACCCCCTGGCGTCACTCCTGAAGCCTTACCCGAAAACAGCGCGCCCGAACTTTTTATGCCTTTTTAATTTGATAACAAAGTTGTGATTGTGAGCTGTGAGCTTAGTTATTTCACATAGTGATTATTATATGGACAAGCATTATGTATATGCAAAAAACACGATTTGTTTGAAAATTGAGTGCGCCCTCATCGGGAAATCTCTGAGTCAGCCTTTAACTTCTAACGCTACATTTTTGCCTTGCGTATCGGGTACCTGAGGCTATTCGCATTTCTACAGAAGAAGAGTCTACTGGTGTATTTCAAGACTACGAACACTCTACGACAACTAGTACACCCTAAAGACCCTGTTTCCAAGGAACTCCAACCTAGACTTCTACTCTACTCCTTGTGGATTATGTGACAAAGTGTACGTTAGTAAAAGACAGAAATCATTGAAGAAGAGAACCGACACAGACTGGCAACACACAACGAACAACATAACATGACTGGGACGAGATTAAAATTTCCGGACGGGAACACTTATTGGTCTGAAAGAAAATTCATGGAAGCTTTGTACATCACGACTTCCCCTGACAACTGCAATAGGGATTAAGGAGCGGAAATTCCTCCTGAATGGGGAAGGACTACTAAAAGCGACCGCCTTCGCCCAAAAAACCGCGAAACTTAATGATGGGGTGTTATTTTTCACTTATTGTTTGTCCCTTTGTTTTTTACTGGTGTATAGATGCAATCAGGACTGTTTAGTTTTCTCTGATGATGATTGCATTTGCTATAGTGTCGATAGTCAGCCTTTAACATTGGAGGCCCTATGGGCAGTGGCGTACCGAGGACCTTGCAAATGGGGGGGGGGGGCCAAGAAGGGGTGGGCCGAGGCATTTTCTGAGGGGGCGAATTGGCGTCCTTCTCCATAGATACTGTACAACGGTAAGTTCAGTTGGGGGCTGACGAGGGGGGGGGGGGGGGGCTCTGCGCACACCTGCCCCCACCACCACCAGCTGGTTACGGCCATGATCTAGGAAAGAGTAATTTCGTATCATGTTTACCAAACTAGGTACACGAGTAGTAGTTTCAAATCAAGCTATAGGGTATTACTGTAAATTCAAATATTTTTACTCTTCCCGAGCGTTATCACCTGACACTCTCTTAAGAACGAAAAGTCGACAAACAATTTCTTTTTTCACTTTGGAGATACGCCTATCATGATTTTAATGGTAGTTTTTTGATACAAATCAGAGTAGCAATATCAATTATGAATTTTAGTAGCAGCACACATCAGAATAGCAATTATTCAATTATTGAATATAGTAGCAGCACAAATCCGAATAGCATTATCAAATTATGAATTATTAGTAGCGCAAAAATCATAATAGGCATGATCAATTATGAATTGCAGTACCAGCACATTTGCCCGTTTTGATTGATTTCATTCTATGTCTTAAACAAGAAATCCATGCTGTAGGTTTTATGACATAAAACACTATATACGTAATTCTTAAGCAGATAAAATGCCAAAATGAGCTATACAAAAGCCTTTTCAAATACTAATGCTTGCATGCGAACGACTCCACAAAAAAATATGGATTAGGATCCGGCGAGTCCTATCTCCTGTGGAATGTGTTTTTATATTCACAAATAAGGTGAAGAAGGACGCGTTCAAAAAGTAAAGCAATCCCTTAATCACAAAAAATATGCATTTAACTTTCTATTATTATTATTATCGTTATTATAATTATAATTATTACATTGAAAAGTATTGATATTTTTCAAAATCAATCTGAGCGTTACGTCGAAAAATTGGCGACGGTTAACCCTTTAATGCAGCCACGACGTCTTCAATTTTGGTGAATACAGATCCGCAACTTTTAAGTATGTCCATTTTGCTGTTGCAAAAGTGTTAAAGATATTGCTGCCTTTGACTTTAAAGTGCTCCTCTCTGTATTGTTTAACATTTGTTTTTAATTTTTCAGTCATAATCTGACCATTAACAGCAAATTATTAATTTTGATCAAGGAAATCTCAAACCAAGCGGGTAAAAGCTGCAAGTAAAAAACCAATAGAGGGATCTAGCCCCGCTAGGATATTTGAAATGTGACTGCTGTTGCCCATAGGAAATTATCCCATGCTTGATAACATGCTCAGAAAACAAACCTTTCAAACATGGGATTGGAGATTTGAATTACTGTGAATATATATTTATAACAACACAAGTAGGGAATATAACATTTTTTTTAAATGTAGTCCTATTTCTTATGTTAAATTGACTGTTTACCAAAGCGGTGTATTTTTTCACAATGTATTTTCAAAAATTTATACAATATAAAAAATATATTAAAACTGTGTAAGTTTTGAAATTTATAGTGTTACTTGTACATGTTTGTTGTGTAACAAAAACCCACGGTATGTGGGTTTACGTAATGTGTGATGTAATGTGTACATGTTTATTGTGTAAATAAAACCGTAATGGCCGACCCCGTTGGCATTGAAGGCGAAGCTAAAGTGACCTCTACAATTCTCCACCGGTGGGGCTTGGTGAAGTACATTCAGAACTTTCAATGTAGTCAACCCTTGCCCTGATCAACTTTTGTGGTATGGGTGCGGGTTCGTGGGTTATTGTATGGAATTAATCTCATTGTTACGTGTGTTGCACTTTATTCCGTATATGGTTGGCCAACTTAACCCACGTACTCGATCACCAATGGTGATTGGCTAACTTCGAACCCGCGGATGAACCCAAGTTTTGGCGGTATTGGCCAACCATAGACGTATATTCCAATGCATTGTTCTGTACAGTTGTCGCACTGCAGGCCGCTACATGCAGCCTGGCGTGGATTTCACAAAGACTTAACGACGCAGACCCATCCATATCAAGTCGAACGCATCGTAAGTAATAATAGGGATTAATAACAGTAAACCTGAGTAGGATATGGCTGCTTATGATGGGGCTAAGACGTGTGAAAATGTTTGTGAAGCAGGCATAAATTGAGGGGGTGGCAGGGGAGGCTCATACTTTTTAAATAGTAAAATATTACATTTAATAAAATGAATTATAGTTATGTTCTTAAAACAGAACATAATTGTTACCTTTTTCACATGGCAATTATAATATTCTATCAATATGTAAAGAAATGTGTAAATTATGGACAGTACTTGTGTATTTTAAACAATTTCATAGCATATCACTTAAGTGTACATAAAAAAATCTGTAAAAAGTTACATAACAATGGTATGTAAATGTTTAAAAAACAATTACATAACAATTAGCCTCTTATTTTCTTACATAGTTTGTTGGTAAATTATTTACATAACTAATGTGTACATATTCTAACATATTAGTTTAGTAATATTTTACATAACTAACAAGTAAAAAAAAGTAAAAATGATAATGTTCTACAGTGCGAACACCGAAATTCTGTAAATTTTTACACAAGCTGTGTAAAACTTTTTATTAGTGTAGATTTATAATTTCGATAAGTCAATTAGCTATACCACAACCAGGTCAAAAAGACCCATTCTCACATCATTGGTTACAATTTTCCTGATCATACAAAACGAATGGATCAGTATCGATACGGAATGCTTCGAAGATCTTCATGGCTTTCGAAAAACTCTTCAACCCATTTTGCCAGAAAGCTGTTTTGGAATTAATGTAGTTGAACTGCTCATAAAAGAATGGGTTATCCCTTGGATACTGGGTGCACTCATGGATGACCAAGTAGTCGTTATAGTCGGTGTCCAGAACGTGTGTCTTACTTCCATCTGCAAAAAATGAAAAAAAAAAAAATCATTGTCTTCAAGAAGATTGGTGGTATCTTTATAGTAGTTGTCAGAAAGGAGAGGGGGCCTTGAGATTGAGCGATTTACAGAATTCACTTTGTCCCGACTTTGTCACACATATTACACGAGCTGTGATGAGTTTTGTATACAAAGTAATTTTCGTTGTGTTAGAATTCTTTTCAAACCTGGTAGAAAACAATACAAATTTATGTGACTCCTGTTTATGTTTCATCAACAATACTGTCACAAAACGTATATAAGTTTTCATTGTGGCCAACTTCGCCTTGTACTAATTTAAAGTCATCCCATATTGCAGTTGAATTGTGATACCTTACCTACACTGTTAAAATGTTCCTAATTTTACCAGACTTTACCTTTTAAATTACGGTAAACCCCAATTATTCAATAATCTTCACGCTTTATTACCTATACCTAACATAAAATTACAATTTGGAAGCAGAAAAATGTAAATAAACAGTGGCTAAAAATAAGACTACACATTTTGAAAAAAGGTAGTATTTATACGCTGACCGTTATTATATTTCCGTAATATTACTTTATTTTAAAAAAGATAAAATTACTTGTTTTTTAATGTAAGACTACGAACTATGAAATCGTTTACCTATAAAATGTGTTAAATAACGTCGTAAGTAGTCATTAAAAATGCAATAAATCTATGTCCCTATCATTTTTAAATAATTTTAAAAAATCTTTCCTCCTTTTGGATTTTTTAATTGAAAAAAAGTAGTACACCACACTTTATATTAATTTTAGCATCTATTATCAGTAAAGTCATGTAGTGTAGTGGATAAGGTTTAGGAGTTGTAATCTTAAGGCCCCCCCTGGTTCGAATCTATGTAAGGTACAGTATTAAGGGGGGTCTGGGGTTGAAGCAGTTGAACTTTGAAAGATTTTCTGAATTTTCCTAAATAGTGGTATTACATGTTAGATATCATATTGAGCCCATGTCACAAAGTTTTAAAATCCATGAAAATTTTTGCTCTGGTTGCCATGGTTACCCCGTAGGCTTGATTGGCTAAACACTAGAACGAATGTAACTAAATAACTAAACATGCTACTGGGATGAAACTTGGGTGACATATGCAGGAGGTAAAAACGGAGGGACCATGAAGCCGGATTTTTAATACCGTTGCCATGGCAAACGGCAATCGACCAATCGCATAAATTTCATGGGTAATTGAATTTGGAACCCAATTTTGAAAATCGGCCTTCATGGTTCACTCGGCCTATATGTGCTTAATATGTGTGCCAAATTTCATGTTCATAGCATGTAGCGTTTTCTAGTTACGTCGTTTCGTTTTGGATGTTTGCGTATTTTAAACGAAACGAGTTATAGGCCTCGAAACATTTAGACAAAAATGAGGGCGCTTTTGATGTGGAAAATATTGAAACATTTTTTTAAATTTCATTTTATGACTGAAGTATCATTAATATATGAAGAATCATCGAATAGGTGATCCATTGTCCCTGTAAATTATTTTTAAATAATTTTATTAAATATCGCGGGCTGAGAAAAAAATAAAATACATAAAAATCACTTACCCGGACATTTTAATACTTTAATATGGAAAGGATAATATAAGTATTTATATGCTTCAACTTAGCCAAAATGAATGTGTTAATAGTTCATAATAATATCTTTTAAAATATCTTAAAATAACCCCTTGAAATTTTTTCACATGATAAAATTAGGAGATGATGCATTTTTGGCAAATTTCGCGTACACTACTTGACTTTGATCAGCCATATCTCGTTAACCGAATGTCCGATTGCGATCGAATAAAAAGCATTTTGAGATTAAGTCTACACAATTTGCCATTGCATTATTATTTCTGGATTAGAACAATTTTATCATATTCAGACCCCATTACCCCCCTTAAGTGTATTCCTATGAGGATGAAGTAATTGGTGACATTAGAATGTGTACACTACCATATAAAACAAAGTTTAATCTTTATTTCTTCACGTTGTCCTTGTTTATTGCCTTTTTTCTCAAATTATTTGCCTGAAATATAACTTTTTTTTACAACCACATGGTAACGTAAATCCAAAACGTGTATGATGCCATAGCTACAAACGTGAAAATTTGGTCAGAGGATTGTAAAACGTTTTAATCTTAATATTGTGTTGAAACAAGTCAAAACCTAACAATAATGTTGAAGCTGAGATTTTACGCCGCGCCGTGTATTTTACGTTCCCTGCCCATGGTTTCGGATTTTTCACCGGCCCAGTTTAGTTTACGTTTCTAGCAATTAGTGAGCTCCAGCTGCCAGCAAATGCTGTTTTGTGACAGGTTTATTTTTAACATGTACTGAAAACATCGTACAGAGGTTAAAAACTGAAATTAAGAGCAAGGGAAATATTAACTAGTCATTTAAAGATTATGAGTACTTACGGGAAGTGTCAAGGCCAGTGGAATGATCCGTTCATTTGTAACAACAGAGAACAACGGTTTTGACTTATTTCCACCGTCGCTTGTAATCATGCCGGTAAGGTTTCACCTTGATTCTGCAATATCTCCCTGGATTGCCATCTTCGAATTGTAAATGTGTCCACATTGGCCTGATCAAGTTTTGGGTCTACATCAAAGTAATGCGCCACCGTATACCAAGGAGAAAGTAACAATCTTGTAATGTCGAAAGTTTTTCATGGGAGTTACTTTTGGGCACGGACCGAAGCCCCATTTCTGATACCGAAAGGAGAAAATGAAAATAATTGACTTTTGAACGTTTTGAATATCCGCGAATATGAATATTGTCGCGATGACGAAAACTAATTTATAAGCCAGAGTGAATGAGAGAAATTTCAATTCCACGTGAAAATGAAAAGAGCCATTAAGCAAATTGTATAGAGTTTCCTTAAAAAGGTCACTGGATTCATTTGTTTTTTGCTTTTTACTCCGCTCGATTGTTAAATATAACAGTGCTGCCCGCAGCACATTGTGAGATGTAAACCATACGTTCAATCGTTAAACCCGAGAAACTGGCAAGTGCCCTAAGTTTTCTACTGAGCGCCTCAATTTTGCCCAATTTATGTCCAATTCATTTCACTATAGTAGAATCTTATAACGATTTCCGCAATGTTTTTAGTAAATCCAGCGCTACTTTACAGATGTATCAAAATGAAGTGAGAAATTGGAGAAATACAATCGAATTAAAAAAGTCGCGGTATTTGGCGTTTTGGTCAAAATGCTTGATAGTGTTAAGTAACTTACATATTTTACTCTATCAATGTAACAATTATAATTAAAGGAATGCAGTTGCGCGAGGTCAATACTGTTATTCAATCTCGTTTCAGTCTCGACATATCCACCATTTCCTCTATGCAAATGTCTGCTCTTGGATCATCCATTACAGCCTCTGTCTGACAAAAGCTTTGTTCTGCTGCCTGTGTGTCAACTTCTTCGGTAATCCGTCCTTTTCAAGTTCATTAATATATCAGGAGTACTTATCTTGAAGAGTCAAAAAAGGTAAAAACCTTGATATGAAATGCAATGACACGATTTGCTGAAGCGTTCTGAAATGACGTCTCCTGAAAGTTCTTTAGTTCTTTTCTTTTCCTGTGCCCACCGAGCATGCTGAAACATTGCATGCCAAAACAAGGGTGTTCTGTTCATGATGGAACGATGTTCTCATTTATCATCATGGAAGGTAGTCTCCATTTAAAAGAAAATGCAAATGTGCGCATCACAGACGGAGTGCCCATCTCTCTGTCTTTGGATTTGGGCCAGACTCCATCATATAATGTTGCTGAGGGTTTCGCCACTCACACCTTATGCTTATTCATGCCAGCGCTGATCCAACTGCAACCCATGTTGCACCCACAGTACTACATTTATGTTTGCTCTGAAAAATGATTGTGTTCCTGTGCATATATAACCAATCCAAAAACCATTTTCCTTCTTTGCATCATTCTGTTTTTATAGTAAACCAAGAGTCGGCCCTCTTGATGCATCTCTCGTACATTGTGAGAATTTAGAGAGTTGTTCCAGGAATCGTGAAGAACGGTTTCTGGGCCACTACATAATTAAAATGAATAGAATTGTCTTGGGGTTTCAATTGATGCCTTTTTAATCATTTAATAGGGATAGTTAATTTTTATTATTGAAAGTGGCAGATGGCAATTCTTACTCCATATCGACTCTCTTGGCAGGTGTCACTACACTGCTTAATAGTGGCTGCAGGCCTTCCATTTTGGTTTCGACTACAGCGCTTCTTGCTCAGATATCGACCTGCTCGTTCTGTGATCCTTCTTAACATTTTTGTATCAGCACACGTGAAGGCGGGCCGTGCTTTTGCCTATTGTCAACGGATCTCCGAATTAGTTTTGCAACAGTCTCAGTGCGATAGTACTCTGTAATAATGAATACCTTTAACCGTAGTGCGAACTGTGGGCTGTTTGCACGTTACTGTATCCATTCCACTTGTGTGAAGTAAAGGCGGCTCTTGTAGGGTATAGTGGGACAGATTTCATCTATCGTCTTTTTAGACGGTCCATCCCAGGTCATAACTAATCTACTTTCCTACCCACATATTCCCTAGTATTTTTATGTTGTTATACTCATATTCTCAAAATAAGCTTTTGGGCCACACCTTGTTTTTTTACTTAAAACAACATGGCGGCCAAAATACAAATCTTATAAAAATGGCTAAACTATTTTTTTCCTGTGAAAAAATTCACAACAAAACTCTTATTCCCAATTTTAATTTACAAAAAACACATTGCTCTTTGCATTTGACAAAGTAACATTCAGTGATGTAGTGGAATTTTGTCCTGTTTCCCAATGTTAAAATATATGATTTTTCAAATTGTAATAACCCCATTGGAACTACCATTGAAATCAATACACACCCATTTTTGTTGAATGAAGCATGACACTCATGATTAAGTAATGCACCTTTTTGTTGTTTAGGTAGAGTTAATTTTTAAAATGACATCAATTGGCTGTCTTTGGCTCTAAACCGTGTTGAAGAAATAGCAGTAGATGGGAACATATTTTTCGTATGCCAGCTGGTTTCACACTACAAGGTGTAAACCATATTATGTTAAACGATTAGACTTTCCAATCTCAGATCAGAGCTCCATTGGCTCAGCATTTGTAAACGTATTCAAGTCAAAACTGCTTTTCCACTCGTCTTTAAATGCATCACTGACACTGATAATGCGCCTGTAATAAACTCAAATTAAAGGATTTAAAATAATCCCAAAGATTGTGATTAGGGACCATCCTTTTAAAATTTAAAAATTAATCTTATAATTTAAAATTCTAATCTATAAGAATTTAATTTTAATCTAAAAATGGACATTGGTCCTAATCACAATTATTTGGGATTCATTTTAAATCCCTGTACTTTAGAGTGATGCTCATTAACTCATTTTTTCCATAGTTCCCTATACCTTGGTGGACTTGATCTGCAAAAGGATAAGATTGGCCATGGGATCAAAGGCAAAATTGTCATTTTGATTACATACTTCTCAGAAGTAACCATTTTTATCCAGCTATTAATAATATTAATTATTCTAATTACTATTTATTGGGTCTGGGCACTTGTAAATTTTGCACATTTCATGAATGAATAAAATGCCATCTCAATTTCTTTTCTGAATATCGGTCCCCCCAATTCAGGGACATACACATGTTATATTGACTCAAGCAAATAATGGCTGTTATTGATAAAGTAAATCCACCTGTATTCAGCGGCCAAAGCACTTCAAATTCCCCTTTGTTTATTTGGAACTGCAGAGCCATTGTTAACTGTCATGCAGTTGAATGGCTGTCCAGGCCTTTATAGACTTGTTATCCCGCCCGTTTAGGGTAGATCGTTTCACATAGAAGTCACAGTACGCAAATTCGGTATTGCCCATTTGGTTCCGTCAATGCTCTGTATGATGTTTGTTCAGAAGCGCAGGACTGAATCAAGGCTATACCCATTTGTATACTTGGGCAACGCTACCCAGTTTGGATTTAGCTGGCCTCGTTCGCGATTATAAAGAAGTTTGAAGTTCTACTGCGGTTCAATTATTTTTGACTGTATATTTCATCATTTATTGAAAAAAGAAACATGGGAACAAAACATCATGGGGATATGTTGCTTGGTAAGCTGTGACCTAACTCGGTTTGTGCAGAACCAATATCCTTAACTTATTGCTGGACTGCTTGACCTCTTTCTATTCAATTTTATCGACCATGTATTTAGAAAAATAACAAAAGGAGGGGGTCTAGCGACCTATGCTAACCACACGGTATAGGAAGAGAAAGGGGGGTCGCGCAAGTGACTGGTAGTAGTTTAGTTCTCGAAGTAGGTAAGTCACTGTCTGCCAAACAACGTTTCTTTCATGATTGTTGTTTACATCATGGGGGTCCTCCTGCTGAAAATGATGAGAGATACGGCAAAGTTAAGTGAACGCACAGGAAAAAGCCTAAGAGTAGGGAGGCGTGAAAGGGGACAGGTATCTTGTGCTTGGCGTCATGAAAAATAGCTGAATCTTAATCGGGTGATGATCATCCGAAAACCTTTTTCCAACTTAGGGTAAGAACAGTGGCACTGTACTTCCAGATAAAAGTAATTGAAGTGCTTTATCCTCTCCATACCGAGCGGATTTACAGAATATCAACAGTGTATAATTACGTGCTATTTGTGGCTCGAGTCAATGCAGCACGGTGTACATCTACTGGTCACCGAATTCGGTGATATGATATTTATATTTCTTGTGAGACATTTTATTCATTTTCATCAAATGTGGCAACTTTGCACTTGACATACCCCTAGTATTGAAAGGTATAATCTAAAAAAACACTAATAACTGCCGCGAAAGCAGTTTTTTCGCCGATATGCGTAACCACATGTCCCTTATGCAACATCTTTTCTTTTCTCTCTTTGATCCCATGGATAAAGACCTCTTGATTAGCTTAACGTAGTCGCAAATCAATCTGGTGACGCATGATTCCTCGTAACATCTGTCACGCCTCTCTCTTCATTCCAACCCTTCAAGGAAAGCTCTTATTAGGATGCCATTTTATTAAGTTATAATAATGACATCTTCCTTTCTTTTTTTTCTGCCTGTTAGTGTAAAAGTTATATGTTTTTTTTGGTTGTGTTTAAAGGGTTTTTCTGACCTGATGTCCACGAGATATCGGTAACGTGCCTAAAACCATCAACCCCCTTGAGCTGAGTGGCTGCAATGTGCTCAAAAAGGCTCATTTTTTCACGCCCCCGCCAACCCCTGGGTCACTCGGGGGCCCCCCCCTGGTAAGCCCTACTCAGTCACACATAATATCGAATCGCTCACCAGCTAGGCGGTGGCGCGCGTCCCTTTGTTCAGGGGGTCTTTATTGGTAATACAATTTATGATGGTCCTATCCAGTTCCCCACTGCCCAGTCAAATGAGACACAATAGCTCGTATTCATTGGGCAACAACGTCACCCGTACATGTCATCACAATAGAGCATACCGCGTTTACCACATTATTAAAAACTCATGACCTAAATATGGAAAAGCACCCCCTCTCCCCCGAGTAATTCTCGAAATCATCGAGAAAACAATCGTGGATTCATAAAACCCGGTGTAAAAGGAAATGTTCGCGGCCCGGAGCCATGGTCCGGCCTCCATAGATGACAACGGAAAAGCGTGAAACTAATGTGCGTGAAGAGTCAATCTTAATTGAGTGCCTTATTCTTCAACGTTTAGGTGGAGTCGAGTCCAGATGACCATATCTCCTGCCACACGGGAGTAACCAATTCTAACAAGTCGATCTGACCGAGCTAAACCGCAGACAGCTGTGTTGAGACTCGTATATCATACTCGTATATACACTCGTAATCATAGCTCGCTATGATTTCAGTATGACAATCCCTTTGGTCAAAAATTAGTGTTGCTTTTGTAGAAGTAGTTTAGACCGCCTTGAACAAGGCTACACTAGACATAATTACCAAACTGTGAGATTTAGTTTTTGTGAGGTAAAGGTGTCACAAGTAAGGCATGTGATACGTGAAAATGTAGAATTCTTTCTTCGATCGATTCTGCAAACCACGTACAAATATACTCCTCGTTGTGTAATGATTCGCTCATCGAAGTTTGCAGATTTGTGCAAGATGTGTGAGTACAAAAGGGTAAATAAATTTCTTCAGAGAGAAATTCGAGCAAATCATAAGCCATTTTTTTTCTATGATGTACAAAATGATCGTCGGAAGTTGAGTTTCTGGATTGGTTTAAATAGCCATCGTATCGTGGGTCATCAAACTTCTTTTTGACTAACACTGTATATAACTCCTCAAAAAGCCTTCAAAGTTTTTAGTCACCTATTTTTATTTATTTCATTCCAGCTTGCATTCATTTATGTATCAGTGGATTAGATAAGTTCCTCATGTCCAAAATTACACCACTTTTGTAACAATCCCTTACTTTATGGCTAAGTGAGACTTGTAACGTTAAGTATAATTGACTAATGTAAACGTACTTTCAATTCTAATTTGTCCATTTACAGTCAATTTAAGTACTTTACTTTTATCTCTGTATCTCTTTCATCCAATTTGAAAACGTAAATCAAAAAACAAAAGTTGTGACTACTTTTGCCGGAGGAAATCCTTGTTTGATAATTACTTGCTCAGAAATCAAACGTCCCACACACAGTTAAGTATAGGGGATTATATCTTCGATCAGATCTATATCAATTCAAACTTCGGTAATAGAGATTTAATTACTCCTAGCTTTGTAATAAGTACAATGGTAAAACTACCAAAAACAGGCCCATTCTCACATCATGAACATGTTTAGATGAAAGACTGAAATGTGAACTAAATTTAAAACTGATAGAGATTGGTAGTTTGTCTCGTCGTACTCAAGAGATCTCTAGCTACATTGTCCCTGATCATACAAGACGAATGGACCAGTATCGATGCGAAATGACTCGAAGATCTTCATGGCTTTCTGGAAACTCTCCAAGCCATTTGGCCACACAGCAGTTTTGGAATCAATGTAGTTGAACTGTTCATAAAATAAAGGATTATCCCTTGGATACTGGGTGCACTGATGGATAACCAAGTAGTCGTTATAGTCAGTGTCCAAGAAGTGTACCTTACTTCCATCTGGAAACGATGAAACAAGAGAATACAGATGTCATTCGATAGGGTGTTTTAAGGGACAAACATTGCAAGCAACATCATTCATTGGCTTCAAGAATGATGGTATCTTTAGATTTGACGTGTCAAAAGACAGGAGAGGGACCTTCAGGTTAAGTGAGATACAGAATGAATTTTGTATTACATATTACACCAGCTGTGAAAATGAGTTTTGCATACATGCATTTGTGAACTAAAATGTTAGATGCCTGACCTAAATTTACGATTTTCGTGTGGTTTTTTGTTACCTGGTAGAAAGCAATACGGGATTATTTGAATCCTGTTTTTGTCCCGCAAGAATACAGCCACAAGACGTACGTTTTCATGTGACCGAAATCGTCATGTGCTAATGTTAACTACTCACATTGCAGTTGAATTTTTATTATTTGGCCTACTGCCAACATTGTACAGAGGTTTAAATGAAATATAAGCTAGGCATGGGTCATATCAACTACCTTTCACTTTATTAGTACTCACGGGAAGTTGAAATCCAAGTAGAATGATCTGTTTCATTTGGTAACAAGAATACAAACGGTTTTGACTTAATTTCCCCGTCGCTATAATCAATACCGGTAAGGTTCGCCTTGATTCTGCAAATATCTTTTCCCGGATTGCCATCTTGGTACTGTATGCGAGCACAATGCCGATCAAGTTGATCTGTATCAGATAATGCGCCACTGGATACCAATGATCACCGTACAATCTTGTAATGTCGAATTTTTCATGGGAGTTACTTTCTGGACACGGACCAAGCCCCTTTTGTGTACCGAAGGGGGACATGAAAATAATTGACTTATGAACTGATGGAATTTCAGCGGATATGAATACCGTGGCGAGGCTAAAACTAATTTAAAAGTCATTTTGAATAAGATAAATTTCAAATTCGATATGACGTAAATAGCAAGAAGGATGGTAGTGTAAATTGTTTATTGGGTGAAAATGGTCACCGTCTTTGATTTACTCAACTATATTGTTTAAATATGCAGGTATTTCTGAACCATACCTGCATACAACGTATTTCAAGATGGTAAACCATACTCCAATCCTTGAACCTGAGACCGATGTGCCTAAATGCATTGGAAACAAATCTCCTCGAACGTCTCGAACTAGTGTGTTTGTTCGCGAAACTTGAGTCGTAAAAAATCACAAACATACTAAATAGGAGTTGCGATTTCTACTACTTTTACTTTCAGCCACAGGCGCCGACAACATCCCGCTGAGCTATTGTTATGAGTGTCATGTTCAAATAAGAGTCCCTTCAACAACTTTAGTAGACGTCTGTGGAAATTTGGTATTCGGGTTAAATTATAAGGTTTTAAAAACAAAAATATGTGACCGGTTAGAAGTTTTTTCTGTTGAACGTTTCGGGTGGTATAAAGGAACCATTTTAGACAAAAAAAATCCTACACGGTCATCGTTTTTTCTTGGGAAATAGTCGGCGCTATCATGAACACCTGGACAACATTGCTACAGAAGGGTTTTCTGCTTTAACTAGTAGTAAAAGCTCTCCCAAACAACATATCAAAAGGTAGAAAACGGGAAGCCTGGCAAACATGCTAATTTGCATTTATATTTCATGGACGTATTTGCCCATACTTCGACAAATGTGTGTCGATCATAAAATGCATGTTAGGGAAAATTTTCAAATTTCTAGTTAGTTTTGAACATGTTTTGCCTGCCTAGCCTGCAAGTGGTGTAGGCACTTGCACTTTATATATTAAAAGTGGAAAATGGGGGGGGGGGGGGGGGGGGCATTATTTGGTGGGCCAGTTTTTCCCACCAAATCAATTTTGCATTCTAAAATGATTTTGTCAACTACAATCCGGATGGGAGATCT
Organism: Ophioderma brevispina; assembly: GCA_023653785.1. Classification (NCBI taxonomy): domain Eukaryota; kingdom Metazoa; phylum Echinodermata; class Ophiuroidea; order Amphilepidida; family Ophiodermatidae; genus Ophioderma; species Ophioderma brevispina. Next base: position 41,000 of record JAMKCH010008356.1, read on the forward strand.
TTATTTAGCAAATTATTATTAGTATTATTAATTCAAACACTTGGGTCAATTAGATAATAAAAAAAAACGTAGCTATTGGGGGGCACTCCCTATCTGAAGATGGTTATGTGCCTCAGCCAGGTGAAGTAAGGTCCCTCCGATAAAATTACTCAAAAATAGATCATTCGTGAAAATGAAGCTCAATGAAAATGGGGTCATCAGTATGAAATCTTTAAGGGTGCCACTGAGGTACAAATAGGAAATGCCTCTCTTATAGAGTTTCCAATTACCACGAAATTTTAAAATTGGTCTGCCATGAATTATAAATTATAAATTTTTCAAATGTGCGCCATAACTATCACCGCCACTACAGTTCCAGTCCATAATCGTACATCCCTGACCCTGAGATTACAAAGCTAAACATGGACCTGAAGACACGTTGTTCACTTGCAAACCAACGAGACAACCGAATGGTATACAATACATGAAGGACTTCATGGAAATTTAACCTTAGTGCGCCATCTAAAACAATATTCGCAAAATCAAGTAGACTGTGGCTACACCGTCCCCAATGGAGAACTTTTCCAGCTGGACTACATTCTGGTCAGAAGAAGTGGATTAACGGGTCTACAAGACTTTTGAAGTGGTTAAGTCTGATCATATAATTGTCTCTTGTGGGGGTCCAGTTAAGTCTCCCTCCCAGAAGATCCCATGAAAACAATCGACTGTAGGAAGGTATAGTAGGAAATACAAAGCTTTGTGAGTTCCGTATACTGAACAGGCAGCATGACAGTTCAACATCTTGTTTGACAAGCTTGAAGACAAAAAATGCCAGCACAGTATATGATATCCTCACAACAGCCAACAAAGAAATATCACTGGAGATCCTACCTAGGAGAAGAAGACGACTACTGCCTTGCCTCAAATGACAAAGTCAACAAGCTAGAGAAGAATTAAAGAAGCAGCATACTAAATCATTACGAAGTTAAGCACAAACGTGAATGCTGCTAAGGCTGGCATTGATGATGCTTACACCATGGTGCTAGAGGATCATGTTAAGTCCATGGCTGAAGCGCTTGACACCCGACATCTTGAAAACAACCATACTGCTGCCTGTGAGGCCTTGAGGTCGTTACTGACAAGAAGGCTACCAACCTATAAGAATCAAAGGTGAATCAGCTGGGGAGTGCCTTATCACAGGGTTTCAACACTTTATTTCTCTACTTGGCAAAACGGTTCAGAATAACACCAACCTTGATGAACGTTTCTTCAATCACAGGATAGCAGACACCTTCCCATCCAGACCGGACCTTTCACTACAGAGGAGTTTCAGAACTGCTTGTCCAGAGGAGTTTCAGAACTGCTTGTCCAATACTTGGACATTGACTCTTGCCATCATATTGTGCGCTCTCTTGTTCTGTCCAGACTGGATTATGGAATACTTATCGTTGGTACAACAGACGCTAACCTGCAAAGGCTTCAACGCATTCAAAACCGGGCTGTCCGTATCATTTTTGGTTTGAAACGCCGTGAAACGGCAGTTCAAGTCATAGTGTGGTACTTTTCAATGACGTACTTACCAGCATCGGGTAAGCTATTATCTTAAATTGTTTTTCAACATGTTCAAAATTCAAATCAATGCAAAATAATGCTCCTTAGTGATAGCCATGAAACAGTAATAGGAATCAGTGTCATGTCACGCATGAATTTGAAACATTTAACCTTGCATGCAATAACATTGGGTTCCGAATTTGACACCCTCAACTTGGTTACATCAGATTTCAGGTGATGAATTTCAGCTTTGCTTTTAATTTGGTTTTGTATTGAATGTTATCACAAAACTCCAAGAAACTTCCCCGCAAAAGTAATCTCTATCAAACATAATACCCTTGAACATACGCGGCATGGCTACAGAGCTATGCGCGCTCTGTAGCCATGCGCACCGATACACTCTAATATCAAAACAGCCCTATTATAATTATTATACACCCCAAAAACATTGCACTCCTGGGTCATACTGTAGATTGAGTGGACTAAAATGCGAAGTAAATGTCCGTGTTTTGAAATGGCAGCAGTGCGTGACCTGATGTTGTGTAATCCATGCACAGCATGCTGGCTGCTGTGCTTTCAAGCGTTCGGGAAACTCGTTCGTAACACAATCGTAGAAAGGATATCTTTACGATGAGTATCTCAAAAAGGGTACGGCATGATAATCTACCCCCTGTGGACCAAAAAAGAAAAGTAAAAAAAAATCAAAGACAAATATTAAAAAAAAACACATTGTAACCTCAAAACAATTGGTAGAAATGACCAAAGTGACATTCATTAAAATTTATTTACACTGTTTTCCATAAAGTTAATTTTATTCAGACCCAATCTTAAAACGTATTTCTATTTGAACTCCTCATCATATTAGAGCAGGTGAATGATTACATAATGAGTCACCACTACCCAGGTGAAGTGAATCCATGCATAATTTTGAATTACGTTGTTGGGAGCTATAAAGGGCCAGACGTCTGCTTTTGTTCATTTTCCCTGCTCCAAGCCTGTGTGCAACGAGCCCACGTTTTTTAGAGTTTGTTGTTACCTTTACAACACAAACTGACACAGAGGTTCCCTAGGCTATGCCTCGTGCAACGGCTTTGTCAATACGCCGAGTGCTTGCACTCCGACGGGAAGTGTACAGACAAGCCAAAGTCGCTGATTTCCTCGGGATATCGCAGAGTACGGTCTGTGAATCCTCTGACATCATCTAGAGGTGGGTCATTTGAGGCCACGAAAATCTTCAGGACGACCACGATTGACTACCAGACGAGATAATCGCCGACTGCTTAATGTGTACCGTGGAGCCCGAAAAATGCCAAGGAGCCGTATTCGTCGTTTGTGAAGAAGACACTATGGAATCAATGTTCCCGCCAAACTGTAAATCGGAGATTGCTTCAACGCGGTTACCGAGCCAGACGAATGACCAAATGTCTACGCCTAGCCGTTCACCACAGAGTTGCTCGACTTCGCTAGGATAGGGAGCACAGAAGATTACAGCTTGGACACTGGCGACACATTTTGTCTTTATGGACGACAGCCGCTACATCCTTGACCATCAAGATGGAAGACAAAGGGTCCGTCGATTACGTGGTGAGAACCTCCGAGATGACTGTATTCAGGAATATATTCGAGGTGGTGGCGGCTCAGTGATGGTATGGGCAGGTATTCATTGTGGAGGAACAACGTCACTTGTGGTGCCAGATGGAAACTGAACGCGGTCGTGTACCTGGACCCGCACAGAGTCGTTGTAGTGAGACAATTTCTTGAGGCAGAGGGGTGGAGCAGATACCATGGCTTACTTGCTCCCCTGATATGAGCCCTATCGAGCATGCCTGGAATTCCTTAGGCCGAGCCATCAATGACAGGGACAATCTTCTTCAAACTCTACAGGAGTTATTTTAGCTCAGGCTATGACCGATGAGTGGGACCATTTCGATGCATGAAATCACCCAAAAAATGTGTTATCTGATGTGAAAAAATAGTACTATTGACCATTTCGATGCATGAAATTACCCAAAAAATGTGTTATCTGATGTGAAAAATATTGTAACAAAATCCTTGTTCTGCTCTTCAAATACCCACTCTTCCGTTCAGGTTAATGACATAGTTCGTAAGGGTTAATTGTGGACTAAGTTCATGGCGACACTTTAGGAAGAGACTGATCAATCAAATAGTATGGTGATTACACCCTATGTATCATAAATTACTCATACTGTAAGAATCATTCCATAAAAAAATGGTAACAATATATGTGTATGTAATGATCTTGTACATCTGTGGACGTGACTGCTCTGGTCCAGCCCAATCTGAGGAGCACAATCCAATATGGCGTTTTTGCAAACACACTTAGTGTGACTGCTGCTGGCATTCCAAAACAAGCATTCATGCTTGATACATGTATTTGTGATATATTTTCAATTTCCCCTGTGTGTTTAGAGGAATGGAGGCCATTGCCAGGAGGTCTTTCATAGAGGTGAGTGAGTTAATAAACTTTGCCTGGACTTTGGGTCAGAAGTGGTTCCATTGTTTGAGCGCAGTCAAGTTGAACCATTACTCAAAGCTAGCGAGACAGCAAATCTGACTGGAGTCTGCCGTAGATTTTCTAGCCAGAGTGTCTCGCCTCGAGGCCGTTTTTCAATGAAACTGCAACCCGATATCAGCTCCTCTGCTCAAACATGTGTGCCGGTGGGAGGTCTCAGTAATTGCCAATCTTTATCCCTAAAGTCCCTGGTGTGTGAGGCTCATGAATTTGCCTACACTCTAAATTACAAGGATTTAAAATAAATCCCAAAGGGTTATGATTAGGCACCAATGCAATTTTAGATTTAAAATTAAATCTTATAGATTAGAATTTTAAATCTACAAGATGTAATAATTTTAAATCTAAAAATGGATTGGTTCCTAATCACAATCATTTGGGATTTATTTAAATCCCTGTAATTTAGAGTGTAGCACGGGTCCAGGTATAGGGTTAAAGCTTTTTCGCAGCTTACAGTATATACTCTACAGATTTCAACTACTGCTTAGACTACTGAATCACTGTGGCTATGACAGCTTGGTCTGGGAAAACAGCTGAAACTGTTAGCTGGTCTATAGAGTTATGTTCCTGTGCAGTTAATACAACTTGTTGATTTGTGTTATACGTGATTTATAAGCCCTACTTTGTAGGCGTCCATAAAACACGCCTAGCCTATGCACAAACAAAGCTCTCCATTGACGCCTGTATAAAAGATTCTAGGGACAAGTCACCGACGTTGGTCACCGATGGCAATTCGCGCATGAGTAGTACATTCGGGTGACTGACCTAAGTATACACACAATCGAATGTGTGTACATTGTACGTGTCTGGCAAACCATGCTTGACAGCGCCCACACACACGGTAGGCGCATATAATTATGACAGCAATCAATACTCCCATTGCATTTCACAGTTCAAACTTGGTTCCACTGCTGAAAAATAGCCATGCATATTTGCTATGTCACCTTATTAAAATTAAATGTCACTTTGCAATGATGACACTATGGGTTCAGGAATGATCTAAGTAATACCGACACAGAAAGTACATCTCACTAGTCACATTATATCGCGTACTTTTTCAACCCTCAATTTCCGGGATTGACTCATGGCGCAACTTTACTGACATAAAAACAACCCCAACACTCAACAACGGAAAGTCTTATTTAAATTCTGTTTTCAGCTTCCGATAGCCGAGAACATACCGGATTTCCCATTATCATTGCTCATATAATTTTGACCACCTAGGTCTAAAAAAGTCTCTCGAACGTCATGAACACACACTACAGAATTTCAAAAAACTCCCCAAGCTGTATCACAAATATGACGTCACCATTCAGTAATGAGAGTAATGAGCGGCGCTCTTCATTTGTAAATTGTATCGGGCCTTTATTTGGAAGAGTGCTTGGGTCTTGGCTGCTTGGCCTTGATCTAACCGCCTTGGTGTTAATCCAGATTAAATCAATTTGAATCTAATCTGCTCAAGGCTTACCACTTCATAAATTTGTTTTCCCTGTTTGTTCTGCGTTGTTGCGTGTCGTATCACATTCGGCCGACACCCAACCATTGGTATATTTCCGTATTGCGTGAATAAATAGGGGATAACTAATAATATTTATGGCAATAACACAGCGCAATAAATATTCTCAAGGACTTAACTTTAATAGCTTAAAGTTTCACAAAGGTCTTTTACAAGAGAAAACCCCAGAGTTACGAATTTTGCAGAAACTACAATATTTTGAATTGCAGTGTATAAGGATATAAAATACTTCCTCAATGACTGCTTGGTTACCCATAACACACATGTATTTCTGAACATTTTTTTTAAGAAATGGAGTTATCTGCCCTAAAGCGATGGATCCCTTATAGATCCCTAGAGATGCTAACAATTTTTCTGATCACAGAAGACGAATCGACCAGTATCAATGTGGAATGACTCCGTGGCTTTCTGGAAACTCTTCAAGCCATTTGACCAGACAGCATTTTTGATTCGATATAGTTGTGCTGCATAACTGGTTGCATTGATGGATAAGCAAGTAATGTTATAATTGGTGTCTAGAATTTGAGTCAAGTTAGTTGGCATATTATCTAGAAACGATGGAAAAGAGGATCCAGATTTTTGTTAATATAATTTGACATTGGCTTTGTTTCCATGGGTTACAGGATACACATTGTCATGTGAGTGCAACATTAAAGCAAAAATGGCAATTTTTTTTGAAGAGCGCCCCCAATTTTCAAAATGTGATATTTTCAGGGGGTAGGACATGCCAACCTAACAGCAACAGCGAATTCAAAACGGCATCAACTTCCGGGTGCTAGTCTGTTTCAAAGACTTAACGGTAAGAGGGCGCTCTTACGCATGTCGAACGGTTACACACAGACTTGACTAAAGACTAGGCTTGGTCACGAATATTTAAATCTAAATGACCGTTATTGGAAATTACACTATTTTGCAGCGGGGTTAATCCACTAACCCCGACGGATTTTTAAGTCAATAATTTTTCCTAAATTATCATGATATTACTAAGATCTTTTGAACAAAGGTTTAAGAGATGATTTTGTAATGTCACTGGGACCGAGACTGCCATAGTAAATGCACATAGCAGTTCCTCAAATTACCGTTTGAAAATCCCCAATGCCCAAATCGATTAGATCGTGTCCTACCCTCCCCCACCTCTCCGGATATTTTGGTACAGTTACGTTGATAATTGTCTAGGAAACTATACCTGCGAACGAGAATGCTAAAAAAATGCTTGTAATTAGAATTGGGATCCCAGATTGGACTTAACGGCAGAGCTCGAAATGCTACGTTTATGTCCGTCCATGATGAAATAGTGCCACCTCGAGAAAATGACCTCTAACTTGACTTGCCCGAACCATTAAAACAACTAATGAGCGTAGACACGTACATGGTGCTATTTCCAGGCTATTTCACATTGGAAGGCCGTTCCAGCAGCCGTTGAATTATTACGGAGATCTTCGATTTTCTGATGGCGGCGTAATAAAAATAACAGCGCTGTGATCTTGATGAAATAGCGCTATATAAAAGCCGGTGTATTATTATTATTATTATTATTATTATTCGATAATAATTCTTCTAATTACAAAATTCCTTCGTTTGTGAGACACAGACATTCTCGAGCTTAACCATTCACAGGTATAGTTTACTAGCCATTTACCAAAGCAACCGTGTAAAAATCTCAACTTTTTTAAAAAAATTGGGGACGCTCTTAAAAATAATGTGCTATTATTGCTCGTATCTACAAAATTCTGCATAATTGTAATTTTGAAGGAAACGCCATTTTGGGCTCACATTTTTCTTGTTTTCTATTGCTAATGTCTTCTTGCATAATATGTTTCTATTTTACGACTAGTACAATAGCTTAAACTTTGTGTTTTTACATGTATTTACAAAATCAACCAACAACTCAAATTTGCCCAAAATGTCAGTTACGACTTTGTTGAACTTACACGACGACATGTCGTCGACCTAATGCCCATTATTCATTGCTTTCGATAAGATTAGTACTATCATTTGATGTGACGTGACGGTGACGGTCAGAAATAGAAAAGTGCCTAAAAGATGAAGGAGATGAAATAATACACTAATTTACCCGCATTATTTAGGATAATTTAACACGATGTATTATGGGATATTGGACTTCATTGCTTGATTCTTCCACATTCTTTAGTCCACAATGCAAGTTGAAACCATCTCGCAAAAAAGTAACATTCGGGTCCGATACAAAAAAAATTATATGCTTCTTCAGTAACATATCTAAAACGTTCTCTGCTATAAATCATCCCCAGACACCTTCAGATTTCCAATATTTTATATTTTATTCACCACTTCTCTCCGAGCACACTCATTATACGTTAATGTTTTAACTAAATAGAAAACTAAAAGAACCACCAATCAGGAAGCCATGAAATATCTATATTGTGAATAATCTTCACGATGACTGACTGTTTTTGTTTTGTTTCTTGAAACCCGGATGAGAAAAAAATAAGGTTATGTGCCAGCAACACTGTTGTATTTTGTAAGTTCCTATTGAAGCCAATATAGTCGAGGGGCCTATGTAAAATTTGGTGACGTTCATGTTAATTGTTGACAACCACTATAAACGTATACTACTGGGTCTGACTATTCAGAAAACGATGTTGCTATTTTTTCTGTTGACCTTTAGTGACCTTGACACAAGGTCAAAGGTAAAAATGGTCAAACATCGTCCAAAGTATATCGACCTTGGTAGCAAAATGTTGCAAATTTCACAAGGAACATTATATATGATATTTATTCTGTTATGTGACCTTTCGTTTTCTTGTTATATACAAATAACCTAATTAGAGGTTAATAATATGCATAAAGTTGCCTTTATGCAGACCCCAGTCCTGTCCAAAGCAAGAGTTAGGCCTAAAGTTCTTGCACAATGCAGTCATCTGTAAACACTCTGCTTGAATGTCGAATGAACCCTACACAACCCCCATTATTTCTTGCTAAATATTAATACCCATGGGTAAGTAAAGTAAACCAAGTTGCTTTGTAAAAATGTGCAAGAGAAAATGATCGAGGTAGTCTATACCAAATCCATGGAACGAATCGTCGTTATTACCGTGAAATAACCACGATTCGCACTTCAGAGACAAACGTATGTATACTACTTATCTTAGTCTCAGTCACATGTATGATGTTTTAATTAATTCTTCAATCCATATCCAGAGACCCTGAATAGTCTTGTTTAAAGCAAGATCAAGTTAGAGTCACCCTATACCGTAAACAAGTACAAGTAATTTGATCGGTCTAAAAAGCACCCCTAAACAAGTATGGTAAGTATAATCTCCCACCCTTAATAAGTATTAGCAATATTTGACCCATAAGCAAGTAGAAAAATGTGTTTCTTTGTAGGCTATACTGGATAGTTCATTTGCACAAAATGAGCAGAAAACGATATAATTCGAAAAATCAAATCGTACCCTAATGTAAGTTCAAGTCCCGGTTCAAGTGTGAAAAGTACACCTTTTTTCCAGATTTTAGTGTTTTTGCTACCCTTTTCAAGTTACGTATGTATCGTGCACAATCTTGAAAAAATACACATTTTACGTGTTTCTTTGGTCGCGCATGATATTCCCTTATCAATGACCAGTGACCCCCCCGGCTCTGGATGGAAAAAATAATTAAAACATCACACATGAGACTGAAAAGAAAACTAGTATACTAACTTTTGTCTCTGTATTGCGAATCGTGGTTGTTTCACGGTTATAACAACAATTCATTCCATGGATTTGGTATACAAAGACTACATCAACCATTTTCTCTTACACATTTTCATATAACAACTTGGTTTACTTAGACATGGGCATTAATATCAAGGTATAATGGGGGTTCTGTAGGGTTCACTATACATTGTGCAAAAACATGAGGCCTAACTCTTGCTTTGGACAGGGCTGGGGTCTGAATAATGGCAAATTTATAAATGCATATTATTGTCTCTAATTAGCTTATTTGCATATAACAAGAAAACAAAGCTCAAGTAACAAAATAAATATCATATGCAATATTCCTTGTGAAATTTGCCACATTATGGCACCAAGGTCGATATACTTTGGACGATGTATGACCGCTTTAACCTTTGACCTCGTGTCAAGGTCACCAAAGGTCAACGGAAAAAATGGCAACATCGTTTTTCTGAATAGTCAGACCTAGTAGAAAACAGTTATAGTGGTTGCCGACAATTAACAAGAACTTCATAAAATCACTCTCTGGAGAACATAGGCCCCTCCACTAATATCATCAAGTGCTAATTTAAATATTCTAATATTGCAGCCCTTGGTTTAAAGGTTAATATTATCAATGTTATTAATATTTTTGCCTTGTGTCAACATTCGCTTCCGAAATTGATAAAAAAATATAAAAAAAAGGTCATATGATATTTGAAGATTTAATTTTTTGAATACTTAAGGTAAGTAGCAATCCAAATTATCTGCTTCATTTAGAAACAAGAAGAAATTACTAAGTTGACTTCACTTCGCCGTTGTGCTACTCAACGCAGGCACGGTTTACAAGTACTCTGCAAATATCTTTTCCTGGATTGGCATCTTGGTATTGTAAGAGAGTGAAAGACGATCAAGCTGCTTTAAATCACTTTCCACGAAATCAGCCAATTAGATCGAGAGGAGGCGATATAATTATTTCCTTGACCATTAGAAATTCTTGTCTGACATTTGAGTCTTAATAGCATCTTCGCATTAAAGATGGCAGCCAAAACGGTCGCCTTTAAAGATAAAACCTTTACCTTACCATATTATATGTAATACATTGGGTAATATCATGTACAAAATTATAAATGTGTATATTAAAGTATGAGATATATGTCTTTAGCCATTAGAACTTGAGTCTGGCATTTATGTTTTGTTAACAATGGAGAAATCCAAGATGGTTGCCAATACGGCAGCAGCTTAATTCTTTTAAAACCTACAAATTAAACCAGATTCTAGATACTTGTTTGATTGGTGTATACGATGCAGACATATTTTTTGATATTGAGCAGTAAGTCGATATCAACCTATTGAAGGCATAGATCCTACTAAAAGTAGTAATTCGTGGTGATCCGTGCATTATCAGATGACCCGCGTGCATTATCTGATGATTCGTGCATTATTTGATGACCCATGCATTATCTTCAAGGCAGTGCATTTGTGAAAAGTGTTTAACGAAAATAGCTAATCTAGCAAGTGTATAACCATATAAAACATCGAACATACAGTCTCATCCATTTCTCCTTTTAATGTTGCTCATTTGGACACTAAATACACCCAAGCACCCAATGTGATTGGGAGCACCGAAGCCCTGTCTCATGTAGAATGTGTTTCTGTGCTCCTAGTTTTCTTTACACTTAATTGACCAAGGGAGGGGTTCCTATGGACCCAAAAATTGCTTTCGCGCTGGCTACATTACGCATGGGGATTTTTTTGCAACACCCGTAAAAATACAGGTTTGGGTCTTCAAGAGTAGGATATCGACATAAAATAAGTTTTCCAGGTTCAATGGAATTTTCCGTATTTTTGCCCAATGTTCGTGTGTTTTAAAAACAATATTCCCTCCGTATAAATTTGCAGCCGAAATAACAAATTTCAATTTTATTGCTGATTGGGTGTTGTCTTATGACCCTTCACATATGGTATAAATTTCGTGCAAATATTCGTTTGGGAAAGTGCATGGGGTTCCATGAACCCACCTCCCTTAAAGATGCAACGAGAGATTTCAAGTCATCCATATTTTCTGTGATATGTAGTGATTTCATCTAGATTAGACGCTCAAAAGATCCCCTACCTTTGATATGGTTACAGAAATAATTTAAAATGAAAACAAAAGGTGATTTGTATATGCTTATATTTCAATAGAAAACATTAGAAATTTAACAATTTTTGTACCAAAGAAACAGTTCTCAGCTTAATCCTTACAGATGGGGATATTTTTGATATAAAGGTTTATACCAGTACCAAAATCAGAATTGTCACATTTTTTTCGGGACACCTGTTATTTTAAATCTCTCGTTGCACCTTTAAAGCATCCCCCTTAGTCACAATGTCTTTGTATACTTATTAAAGCAATAACAGCACCTTTTTTGGAAGAGCGCCCCCAATTTTCCAAATATTTTAAGATGTTTGCACAGTTGTATTGGTAATTGGCAAGTAAACTATACCTGTGAATGGCGGGGGCCCCAAATTCTTTCTGTGTCGCAAAAGAATGAATTTTGTAATTAGACTAAATAATATCGGAGATCTCCGATAATAATTCCATGGCTGCTGTAAACGTCCATCCAATATGGAATAACCGGGAAATAACGCCATGTAAGTGTCTACGCCCATCCATTAGTTGTTCCGTCGGTTCAGGCAAGTCAAATTAGTGGTTATTTTCTTGAGGTAGCACTATTTCATCATGGATGGACATTAATTAGCATTTCCAGCTCTGCCGTTAGGTACAATCAGGGATCCCAATTCCAGGCCCAACTCTAATTCCCAATCGTTTATTTTATGATAAATACGCATTTTTTAGCATTGGCGTTCGCAGGTATAGTTCGTTAGCCAATTACCAACAAAACTGTGCAAAAAATATCAAATTTTAAAAATTGGGGGCGCTCTTCAAAAATGTGCTGTTATTGCTTTAATCTTCGCCGGTTCGAATCCGGCCAAGCGCACATGTTTTTTTTTTTTCAACACGAGGCGCAGCCGAGTCCACTATTTTTTTTTTCCGGCCGAGGATACATTATGAGCCCATAAATAATACTGCAAACCCTTTATTTCTATTCTATTACCGAAAACAGCATGATATAATGAGAAAATGCATTCGCGACCCATTATTGCAGAATAATGGGCCGTAAACTGACCAATCAGAATGCAGCATTTTCAATAATGGGCAGCAGAGGTAATAGAATAATAAATATACATCCTTGTCTATCTGGAGAACTAAGTAGTTAAAATTTCAATATGTCTTTGCCTTATTACCTCCTTTAGTATTTAGTTCCGCACCAACTAGCTGAGCGTCGTCATCACCAGACATTATTAACGAACTGTGAGATGAGGTTAAGGCGTTATAAGGGATGCATGTGATACGTGATTTTGTTTTCTTTGAATGCTTCTGCATTATATTCCACGCAAAAATAAACGCCTCCATGTGTAATGACTCGCTCATCAGAAATTAGAGTAACCATAAACCCCTTTTGTCAATGATATTCCAAATGATCGTTGGAAGTCGACCTTCTGGATTGGTTTAAATAGTCATCGTTCTTCCTCAAACGATGAAAACGACGATCCGGCCAAAAAAAGTCAAACTTCATTTTGACTCACACTGCATATAAGCTCCTCAAAAAGTTTTGAAAGTTTTTAATCACCTTTTTTTTTTCAATTATTTGAGACCTGCTTGTAGAATTTTATAAATCAGAGGATTAACTAATATCCTCCTGTTTAAAATTGCATCACTTTTGTAACAACCCCTTATTTTATGGCTGAGTATCTCCAATGAGACACCCCTGTATTGTTAAGTATAATTTACCAATTTAAACGTACTTTTAATTCGAATTTGTAGTCAATTTAAGTACTTGATTTTTTTTTATGTCTGTATCCTTTTTATCGATTTTACTAAAGGAAATCCAAAACCAAAGTTGTGACTGTTGTTGCCGTAGGAAATTATCCCTTGTTTGAAAACGTGCTCAGAAATCAAACCTCCCACACACAAAAGTATAGGGGATTATGTCTTCCATCAGATCTATATATATATATATATATATATATATATATATATATATATATATATATATATATATATATATATATATATATATATATATATATATATATATATATATCAATTCAAACTTCGGTAATAGAGATTTTAATTACTCCTAGCTTTGTGATAAGTCAATTGGTAAAACTATCCAAAAACCGGCCCATTCTGACATCATGAAAATTTAAGATGAAAGCCCGAGATGTGAACTAAATTAAAAATTGATTGAGATTGGTAGCTTGTCTCATTGTACTCAAGAAATCACTAGCTAGCTAGTAGCTACATTGTTCCTGATCATACAAGATGAAGGGACCAGTATCGATACGAAATGACTCGAAGATCTTCATGGCTTTCTGGAAACTCTCCAAGCCATTTGGCCACACAGCAGTTTTAGAATCTATGTAGTTGAACTGTTCATAAAATAAAGGATTATCCCTCGGAAATTGGCTGCACTGGTGGACAACCAAGTAGTCGTTATAGTCAGTGTCCAGGAAGTGTACCTTACTTCCATCTGGAAACGATGAAAAAAGAGAATACATATGTCATTCGATAGGGTCTTTTAAGGGACAAACAGGGCGGCAAGTAACGTCATTGTCTTCATGAATGATGGTATGTTTAGATTTGACGTGTCACAAGACAGGAGGGGGCCTTAAGCATGAATGAGATACAGAATTAATTTTGTATTACATATTACACCAGCTCTGAAAATGAGTTTTGCAAATATGTATTTGTGTACTTAAAGCTTAGCTGCCTAAACTAAATTGACATTTTCCGTTGTGTTTCTGTTACCCGGTAGAAAGCAATACGGGATTGTGTGACTACTGTTTACCCATGAAAGAATAAGCTTGGAAATTCTAGAATAATTTCAGAAACTTCTGTAATAAAATTTAAGAATAATCACATATTATATCAAAAATTGCCAGCGGTAAATTTTTACAGTTTTAGATTGAATAAGCTAGAATAAATTGAATAAGCTTGAACAAAAATACTGACATTTCTTACTGGAAATAGTATTTTTTGTCAGGAGAAGTTGACTTCTTGATAGTGATTTTAAAATCTTGAATAAAAGCCTGGATTATCCACTCCTGTTTTTTTTTCTGGAAAGAGCTGGCCTCTCGGGTATAATTAAAGTTCTACCAACAAAAACAAACAAAAGTTAGCAAACAAAAACAAAAAAAAATGGACATTTTTAAAGCTTGTATTTGCTCACTGTTTTTCTTGAGAAAATTGTGAACAGAAAATGCTTTAAAAAATACAGATATAAAAATTTGGATTTGACATTTTAGCATTGGCTTCATTTGCCTGATTGTTACAGTCTAAATGGCCAAACAAACTGCAGGCAAATATTTTTCCAACATTTTCATTTTTCCAATGCACTCTAATTACTATTTGGCAGTTCAAAAACATACTCAACAGCAAACATTATTAAAGAAACTATAAGTTATTCACCCGAAAGAGTCAAAGTATTTGGAATTTGCAGGAATAGCTTAAAATAAAGGATAAGTATACACGGTGAGTAAAAAAAAAACTTGTCACTGATTGTGTCCGCCATTTTGAATTTTTAAATACTAACAAATATGATATCATCGGAAAGCCTATTTCATTATCTTCTAGTTGCTGCATAGATAATTCCAATCGGTTAAGTATGGGCCGAGCTACAGTCTTTTGAATCAAGTATTCAGCTTTTCCCCCATCCACGGATTCGTACGGCACACAACTAAGCAAATGACTCCCCAACATGATGGTAAGGGTATGTCTATGTTTATGTCAAGTAAAGTGGTATCTTAAAGGTGATACTAGTGATTAAGTTGTATTTGTAATGCTTTTTTTTCAAGATGTGGCATATTTTGGTCTACAATATAGCCAATACTTTAAAGCTCAAAAGATTGTCACCAATGTCTGTTCCTTCATATGGTATGATTCATTACACTCCTCCCGAAACTGATACATGTATCAAGTTATTTTTTTTTCAAATTATTGTTGTGAGTGATGAGGACGTAGAAAAATTAAGAGGGCATCGATGGTAAATTGTGACTGAATTTTATGGACACTGATTTCCGTCGCTGAACGCCGTTCCTTTGAATGTGAATCCGTGGACAGGGGGCAAAACCGACTACTTGATTCAAATGACTGTAGCTCGGTCTACACCTAACCGATGTGAATGATCTTTTAAAGCAAATTAAAGATAATGCACTGATATTTCAGCTGATACATAATTATAGGTGTTAGGTCCGAAATGTGTCCTTCGCTTTCCTAGTGGAGAGCATCAGCACTGTATATTTACATATACGATTTTATATTTGGACACATTTTGGACCTAGCACCTAATATCGTTCCTCTATCAACCCTGCCTTGATAGCTCAGTTGGTAAGGGCGTCGTGCTAGTAACACGAAGGGCGCCGGTATGAATCCAGCCGAGTGCATATGTTTTTTTCAACACTAACGTGGCTATCTCCAGGGAAAGATTAATACATATATATACACCCGTGTACATATTGACAACATTGTGAAACACCAATGCCGAATTTGGAACCTTCAGAAAAATACAATTCTAGCAGCATAAATAGTTGGTAAAAATTTCCCGGCCTGTTTTCAGTCATGATATCTTACGAAAACGTAACATATTTTAAAATTACATCCCATTATGTTTTATTTAGATTAAACATTTAAATATCCAAAACACACAGGGAAACGACGCACAATTATGCCAAGGACATACAAGAACTCAACAGACATGGCAATTCCATGTTTCTGTGAAAGTCTTATTTAAAGTAACGCTAATGGAATTTATCAACCTTATTTTTTTATCAATGACAGATAATTTTGGCGAAAATTTGACATCAGTACTAAATTATTACAAATTTAAAGTCGTTTTGCTCCAGTGTAAGCGTATAGTGAAATTTAAAAATGTGTAGTGGTCTTTCCGTTCGTGTATTGTTTTCAAACATGTCCACGTACTATGTCGTTGTAGTAGAATTGTGGAATTTTGACAAAGAATGCCCCGTCCAACGAGCTTGAATAAATTAGAGCACCCTGCTCAGCGAGAAAATGAAGCCGACTCAGCGAGCCATGACGTCACACTTACATCGTCTGCATCACGATCTGATTTTATGAAAGCCGGCGTTGTGACCACTGGATATCGGTGAGGTAAACTACCATTTTACATGAAACTAACCTTACAGAAAGGTAGCGGAATATCGTGCATATTTTCTAGACCCTCTATATTGCTAATCGTATAGATGAAATTGCCTAACTAGGTCCTGGCCACAGTCATTTGTCATGTCATCGTCCTGGCAAGGTGAATCATGCAAGAGGCCTATATGTAAATGGTAACAGCATGATTCGGAGTGTCTTATACATACAGCTATGTACAGCTAACCTGCATGGTCCTTGGCCTAGGCCCTTGTGACTGGCACTGGCGGTAGACCTAACTGCATGGCCTAATCCTAGAAAATGGACTGATCTAGGGTCTAGCGCTGATTGCTGAAAAGTCTCGTATTGCTGAAAGCTGTGATAAGCTTCGATATCCCAGGAAATGCTTGAATGTTTCCAGAATTTCTAATGAAACTTCTCTTTATTTTCGCATGGGTGTGTACAGCAAGAACACAGCCAAAAGACATTTAGTTTTCAGTGTGACCGATATTGTCATTCGTCATGTGCTAATATAAATTATACTCATATTGCAGTTGAATTTTAATAGTATGCTTACTGGCAACATTTTATAGACCTTGCAACGAAAAAAAAAAGCTAAGCATGGGTCATATCAACTACATCCTTAAAGCAATATTAGCACATTTTTGAAGAGCGCCTCCATTTTCAAAATTTGATATTTTTGCACAGCTATGTTGGTTATAGTCTAGAAAACTACACCTGCGAATGAGAATGCTCAAAAATGCGTATTTATCATAAAATGAGCGATTTTTGTAATTAGAATTGGGATCCTAGATTGTACTCAACAGCAGAGCTGGAAATGCTAAGTTTATGTCCGTCCATGATGAAATAGTGCCACCTCAAGAAATGACCTCTAACTTGACTTGCCTGAACCAATAAAACAACTAATAGATGAGCGTAGATACGTACATGGCGCTATTTCCCGGATACTTCATATTGGAAGGCCGTTTCCAGCAGCCGTTGAATTATTATCGGGATCCGATATTAATTATTCTAGTTACAAAATTCCTTCGTTTGCGACACATGGACATTGTAGAGCTTAACCATTGACAGGTATTGTTTACTAGCCAGTTATCAATGCAACCGTGTAAAAATCTTAATTTTTTTGGAAAAATTGGGGGCACTCTT
Organism: Ophioderma brevispina; assembly: GCA_023653785.1. Classification (NCBI taxonomy): domain Eukaryota; kingdom Metazoa; phylum Echinodermata; class Ophiuroidea; order Amphilepidida; family Ophiodermatidae; genus Ophioderma; species Ophioderma brevispina. The sequence goes on from JAMKCH010008356.1 coordinate 58,621, forward strand.
CAAAAAAATGTGCTAATATTGCTTTAAAGATTTCACTTACGGTTAGTATCAATCCAAGTAGAATGATCTGTTTCATTTGGTAACAAGAAGAATAGCGGGTTTGACTTCATTTCGCCGTCGCTATAATCAATGCCGGTAACGTTCACATTGATTCTGCAAATATCTTCTCCCGGATTGCCATCTTGGTATTGTACGCGAGCACAATGCCGATCAAGTTCTTCTGTATCAGAATAATGCGCCACCGAATACCAAGGATCGCCGTACAATCTTTTAATGTCAAAATTTTTCATGGGAGTTACTTTTGGACACGGTCCAAAGCCCCATTTGCTGTACCGAAAGGGGGAAACAGAAAATAATTGACTTTGAACTGATTGTATTTCAGCTGATATGAATATTGTCACGATGCTCAAAACTAATTTAAACGCCATTATGAATAAGATGAAAATCTCAAATTTAAGATAAATAAACAGCAAGAAGGTGGTAGTGTAAATTGACATTTGGATGAAAATGACCACTGGATGAGTTGTCTTTGCTTTTACTCAACTAGATTGTTAAATATGCAGGTAGATCTGAACCAGACATGTATACGACATATTTGGTAATATGTAAACCATACGTCCACCTTGAACCTGAGACAGGTGTGCTAAATGGAAGTAAAGCCTCTCTAACGTCTCAACCAATTACTCTAGGAGATAAGGGGGTTTACTCATACTTTTTGTGATATTGGCTATTTTTTGACTAAAAATCATAAAATTATATTTTGTACTTTTTAATTCATACTTTTGGTGTTTTGACTAGCGTAAATTTTAATGTAAAAAAGGGTCACTGGCATAATAAAAGAGTCTTAAATTTGGCTTTTTTTGTGATGCTTTTAGGTATTCGTTTGTCAGAGCACCCAAAAGTAAAACTATGATTTTTGATCAAAATAAGCTATTTTTGGCCAAAAAAGGATGAAAATCACCTAAAAAATCTCACTAACAGCCAATAAGACTGCTTTTATTATGATCAATGACCCTTTTTACATAAATTACGCTAGTCAAAACACCCAAAAGTAAAAATACGAATTTTATATGATTTTTAGTCAAAAAATGGCCAATATCACAAAAATGTCTTGAGTACGGTCAATAAGACTGCTTTTTTGGAATCTACGCCCCATTTTACATAAAATAAGCCACTCAAACCTTCTGCACCAACAATTTTGATTAAACCCACTTATCTCCTAGAATAAATGGTCCGTTCGCGAAACTTGAGTCGTAACAATGCACAGTATATACTAAACATAATTTTCGGCTTTGTTGTGACTTTCATTCGTTCGGGAAGCTCATTCGTAACACAATCGTAGACATTGGTCAGCGTAGGTTTATTGTACGACATTCGACAAACCCTTAGCCCTTTAGCTACACTCACCAATGCATTTTGCTATGGTAATTACTATTCCAATGTGTCGTAAATGTATTTCCGTAAAATTGTACACTGCACGCTTGTATAGCCTATGTGACAATAATTGACCACAACAATGAAACCTATTTTAGTTATTCACTTTTAAGTCATACTTACAGTGTAGATTTATTGGAATATTTGTAAAACTATTTGTGCAAGTGGAGCAAAATAGAGTTTTTCCTAGGTTGATTTTGTCACATGTAGGAAATGGTTTATACACAATAATGACAACACACTATTTAACTTACAATGTGGCGGGTCTCATGGAGTGCTATGTAGCTAGCACGGGAAATTTTACTTTTTTGACTCGTGGTTTCGAACCCCAGCATAGTCCTCTATGTCATTTTATATTTATATTTTTGTTAGTATGGTGCATATCATTTCCTTTTATTTTGTTACTAATTAGCAAATCTAGGGAAGTGATCGATTTGAAAACAAACAGCAGACAATGTAACGTTTTGATTTAATCAGAAGCAGGCAAATAATTTAATGCTTGATAGATATACTGTGGTTATTGTGTAGAATTCTTAATATTATATGCCTCTATTCATTTTCAATGGACATATTCCGTTTCCATGTATGGATTCTTTGTAGCTTCACTATCATTAATTGATCTTCTGTAAAGTTTGAAAGTTCTAAAGGCCTTTTTGATAAAGATACATTCCGTTCTGGTTTTAGGACTTAAAATAATGCGTATATGATACATGTCGTTCAAATATTATGCTTATTATGAACATACTCATGATGATAATGCTGCTGCTGCTGCTGCTGCTGATGATGATGATGATGATGGTGGTGATCCTAGATCTGACAACACAAATACTGCAAACCTGATAATAGAGAAGTTGTCGAGATTCAATACACCCATCACTATGAGCTAGTAAAATCTCAATTCCCTTGGCATAGTTCAGTAGATTTCATTCACCAATGTATTTAGAAAATACACCCCCTGTTTTTTTGGGTATGATATATGATACCCAAATCACATAAGCTCAGTTCATGTCAATGTATGTACAAGTACAACCCATTGAACCGTGTCCTTGGTGGATGAGCATATTGTAATAGAGGAGGAGCAGAATATCATAGGGGCCTTATTTAAGGAGTTCGTTTACCTCCCACCTCAGAAAAGGTTTGACACCTTTGGTAGTTAGTATGGACCCTCTATATCAATGCTAGGTAGGTAGTACTCTCAAGTTGTGGTATCACTTTTTCAATAGGGGCCAATTTAAGTTTACACAGGGGTCAAACTTTTAAAATGCCCCAATTATGTTTAAATGTATGCCATACTGTCCATCTAATCATAAGGATTCCAAAAATGTATAGTTTGTACCACCTACGACCATTGGTTTTTGGAGTTATAGGGTAAAATGGCTAAAATGGTAAAAAAGGTCAATCTCGATTAGTACAGGGGTCAACATTAAAAGTTAATCTGATTATATTTTAAATACTTGCAAGTTATTGCCTGAGGTAAGAGGACTCCTAAAAGGTGTAGTTTGTATTATGTTAAATGCTTACTTACGGAGATAAGGGTCAAAGAAGGTCAACACCAATTGGGTATGTTGACCTATGACTTATTTTGTCCCATAACATGGTAACTATGCATTGCGGATGGTACAAACTATTCCTTATTTTGACTCATTAAGCTAGATGAACAACTTCTATCATTTTCAACAAAATTGGAGCAACTTCCGATTTTGACCCTGTACAAATAGAAATTGACCTTTTTTACCATTTTAGTCATTTTTACCCTATAACTCCAAAACCATTGGTCATAGATGGTACAAACTATATATTTTTGGAATCCTTATGACTAGACGGACAATATGGCATACATATCAACATGAATTGGAGCATTTTAAAAGTTTGACCCTTGTGTAAACTTAAATTGGCCCCTATTGAAAAAGTGACACCACAATTTGAGAGTACTACCTACCTAGCGTTGATATAGAGGGTCTTTACTAACTACCAAATGTGTCCAACCTTTTCTGTAGTGAGGGGTAAACGATGATGTTTGACCTGGGTCCTAGCTCCTCCACTATAACTCATAGTGCATCCTTACGTTCACGTCTCTATTTTGCCGTTCTAGTAACCGCTTCTTGACGTTTAACTCATGAGGACAAAGTCGCGTGTTGGCGCTGTTTATTGTGTATGATAGAATCCAATTCATTGAAGAACATATTGCACTGTCTGGGGTCGTTTTGCGGGTAGTAAAACAGTATTTGTTTATTTACTTTTGATGCCATAATATAATGAGTTTTTATTATTATTGTTATCAGTTCGGGCCGACTGCCGGATCCGGCAATGTTGCCGTAACCGGCAAATGTGGTTGCCGTTTAGCGGCACTGTTGTTTCCCACAATGGCTTGCAATCGCGGTTAAATTTAAAGTTGGTAAGTTCATAATCCTAATAAATGCAATTTTAGAGTATAGAAAGTGAGTGCAAACAAAGTATTTCTTCGAATAATGTTTAAATATGAATAAAATAATATTGTTTGTGATATAAAAACGATTATTTAACCTAAAATTTCATAAAAACGAAAATAAAAGTGAGAAATTTGACTTTTCAAATTTAAAGAACAGCCAACTCCATGTGAAAATGTTTAAGCTCCTGGGTGGAAAATTTTAGCAAGTAACATACTTTTGTCAATGGGTAAAATATGGACCTTCCCTTGTAAAATATAAAGTCCCCGTCCAATAAATCGTTCAAGGTTTCCGAATTCTGCAGGGAATGCTTGTTTTTATGTTGCCGAACAGGCAATATACGCCGGCTACGGCAACTTGCCGGGTCCGGCGGTCGGCCCGGCCTGGGTATTTTTAAAAACAAAGCTTTATGTGAGCACTTTTGGTGAACTGGTGACAGTAAATGCCACCTATGCTTTAAATCATTAATATTTTTTATGCAATCAACTTGTAATCGTGGTGTGGATGGAGTCTTGTTGCGAAAATTAGAAGGTATATAACCCGAGTTCGAGTCCAGGGCGTTGCGTTTTTTTTTGTTTGGCTATTCCTTTAATATTAAGCCGCAAATCCTTTATAAATATCACCGTCCTCCTCTTGTAACACTCAAGTAGCATAGTATCTAAACGAAAATGGTATTCACTTCAATCTCTGGATTTGTTGTTGATATATGCAGCACAGATTCAATTAACCTGAAATTGTAACGAGTTGAAATGAAAGACTAATTTGACCCATTTTTTATGAAAATTTAATCAATTTGGTGAGTTGAAATGAAAATGTACTTCCCCTTCCTACTTTTTCCACACTCGCCGCTTGCTTACCCGTAATGCATCTGTCTATTAATCGGTAACAATTGGGTCACTAATAATATAATAATAATCAAAATCAATGATCATGACTCATGATCATCATGATCTGCATCATCCGTCATTCATCCATCAATCAAATCATCATGATCCTTATCATCATCATCTTCATCATCACGTACATCATCATCATCATCATCCTCATCCATCATCAGAGAGTTGTTCTTTAAAATTCAGGTTAACAGACAAATCGTCAGAATTACTTTTCCGTCCACAAAGCATGTATATAGACGCAAGCAGTTCTTGGAGCAACTTCACAGGCTTTAATAGCGAGGAAGAGTACAGCAGTTGCAAGCATTAAAATTTTATTATGCGCGGTGCTTTGCGAAATTTTTGCGGAATGGATAGGTTTTTCAACATCACTTTTACTCAGTCTAATAATTCAAGCTTTCGCCAGGCGAACACTTTGGAGCGGTTTTTGTCAGTCAAATGTCCGTGTGGAGTTGTTTGCGGCACGGGATAGGGGTTTAGCTATGCAAAGAAATCGTAGATATTAGACAAAAAATCTTAGTTATTATTGACTTTTTGAGTGCAAATACAGTAAATATATTAAATAATTTAGCACCGATAATCAATAAGAATTATCACAACAATTCAGATAAGGAATTTGCCATCTATTTTTAACTGTTAGGATAAGTACCAAACGGGTGCGGGGTGACTGCATTTCTTTTTTTGTAAATATTAGCCTTACAAAGTTAAAAAAACTTTCCAAATATGTGCATGTTCTTTTTAATAGTTGAAGTATGTTGTATTATGTTTGTTGTTTTGGTTGTATTATAGACAATTATTAATCTTTTGGGGAAGTTTTAGCCCTTGTTTGTGACAGAAAATCCTAAATAATTTAGATTTCAACTACACCCTCTGTAGTTTTGGATTTTAGCAATATGGAGGCTAATTTTGTAAGTCCGCATGGTAAATTGCACGTGACCCGTAGATACATCTGTACTAATCTAAATTTATCAAACTATAATAATAATAATATACTAGGAAATAGCCATAATCATAATAATTAGGCGATGTGGTCGTTTCGCGCGGCGTGTGTATGTGTGCGACTCGCGGGACTTGTGTGTGTGCTGTTCATTGGGTTTATACAACAGTGTATTATCTCTTCAAAAGAACCGGAATAAATACAAAATAAGTCCACACCCTGCAGTTTTAATGACATCAAATTGTTGTAAAAATATGGCAACAATATTTTACAACAACTAAACCCAAATCTTACTCTCAACACCATTTTTAACAACTCTTAAATACCCCCCCCCCCGAAAGTAATCCTACTTTTGGATGCTCTGCTTTACTTTGATTGACAACATCTCCGCATCCGTATAATCCGATTTTAATCAAATAAAAAGCATTAAATTAATTCCATTTCGAAAAATTTCAACATGTCTTATCATCTCATTTTTGCCCATTCCAGGTTTTTTTTATACAAACTCTCACAGGTTACCTACCCCCCTCCCCCTCCCCTTACATTTTTCTTTAATCTGTCATTACAAGACAATTGACGCATTTCGATGCGGAATGCTTCGAAGATCCTAATGGCTTTCTGGAAACTGTCTTCAAGCCATTTGGGCCCAGAACAAGCAGTTTTAAATCATGTAGTTTGTGCTGTGCTCATACACGAACGGGGTTATCCCTTGGAAACTGGTTGCATTGATGGAGAACCAAATATAGTCGTTATAGTCGGTTTGTCTAGGATATCTGTCTTAGTTGTCGTATTATCTAAGATGGAAAACGAATATCCAGAACATGTCTGTTGATTAATTCTATAAGTAACAATATAACTTACAATCACTTATTCTATGGGCTAGAGGTTACAATAGGCCATTTCATAGGATCCTGTAGTGCCCAGCTAAAAACAAATCCGTTGGTGCTCAGGGGGACGGACGCGACCCTCTGGGCGGTGCTAGGTAACCACCAAGATAACCACTTTGTCATGGGATTTTAATCATGAAATCCATGAAACTAACCTAAGTAGGGTCCAACTTAAAAACCACCTCCGAAATACTGAATATGTCAATATCCGAAAAAAGTGGCTACACATTTTCATCCGCAGCACTCCGAAATAAGATTTTGAAACAAAATTATTGAATATAGCTACTATAGATTTATATTTTTCCCGGAAATTTACCTTAGACTTGCATCAGTTTTTTGAAGACATTGTCAAGACAAAATTAAACATTGATGTTTTAGCATCAAAGGTTATTTGATTCAAGTATTAAGGGACGCATTCAATACTCAACTGGGGTGCTGTTTTCCCCGCTTCTGGTCCGGTTCCGCAGGCGGTTCAATTAATCAATGAGTTTGCTGAATTACTTGGTAATTGTCTCACATGGTATAGTCTCTAAGCGACTTTCCGCAAGTTTTAGCACTTAAACAATAACAGCACATTTTTTTTGAAGACGCCGCCATTTTTTCAAAATTTGAGATTTTTGGCACAGTTTGTTTGTAATTGTCCATAAAAACTATACCTGGCTCAAAAGTGTATATTTTGTTCATTAAATAAGCGATTTTTGTAATAAGAATCAGGATCCCACATTGTAAGGTGAACGGCTGAATTGGAAACGCCAAATTCCTGCCCGTCCATTGTGAAAATATTGCCACCTCACAAAATGACCTCTACTTGCTTGAACCAACGGAACGACTAATGGATGAGCGTAGACACGTACACCTTTTGCGATACATAGACAATGTTTGAGCTTTACCAAAAAAAAATCGTTATTTTGGGGGGGGGGGCAATTGGGGGCGCTTTTTTTTTTTTAAAAAAAAAAAAAAAATTATTGCTTTAAGAAAAGTTAAGAAGAAAGATAAGTGGGAATAAGTGGGGGGGGGGGGTGGCCTCCAACCCCCATAACATGTACACCGCGCTGAAAAGTATTATTGTATCTTCTGCAAGAGGGCACATAATTAGCTTAGGTACTGCGTGTATCTGTGTGTTCTGTCTGTTAAAAATGTTACCCAAATGTAAACCGTATAAAAACATAACACAATTAATTGCCCTTTCCACATACGTCCATACAGTTTCAGCAAGTGGATGGCCTTTTAGTTCGGTGGAAGTCAGGCACACAGCCTGAAGGATGGAAATGGAGTACAGACTTTTTCTATTGATAGATTTTAGTTCATTAGGACCTAACCAATAATTTTTGGAGGGTGTGCAAAATTTGTTACAGTGCCCTTTTGAAATCCAATTGCTGCTACCATGTCGGCAATCACTAAACATTCAATCCCTTAAGTATTTCCGATAGAAACAGATATCTCTCGGTACTCTCTCTTCTCTCCGGTGTTTTGTTAATAAGCACGAAAAGTGTTGTAATGTAATTTTTAATCAGTCATTGCCAACAAAAATCCATAATGGCTGCTCAAAAGTCAATATATGCCGCTCGTACGCAAATTAAAAATAGATCTTAACTCTCCACTATAACCTATTACGCTACTTGAATGCATACCTACTGAACACCTAAAACGTGTCTGCAGGTGTTCAAAATCTGTTAAATGATCACACTCTGCAAGTGTTACTTTAGCACCTCTGGAAAACATTTCCAACAAGCATGACACGTCAGTGTTCTGCCTTTGCAGTTTAAAGGCTTGATTCCAGTGTCCCCTCTATGCATGAATTAATGCTTTACATTTATGAGATACGTGTATTTGATCACTAGCAACCCTTAACTGGCATTTCTCTGTAAAGGACATTTTTTAAATTCAAGATGGCAGCCAATACAGCCGCCTTAAAAATAGTAAAATCTACATTATATGGGTATTATATGAGTTACAATCAACTAATTTTATTATAACGGTGGTGAATTAAGGTATGGATTAGTTTTGACCATTTGACATTCTTATCTGGAATTTCTGTTTCCTTTAACATGCAAAAATGTTAAGATTGTGGGCCATGTGGCTGCCTTTTTACTGTCTTTAAAACCTATAAATTACGGTACATCTGTATTGTATTTAGTTAAAACACCCAAAACGAGTATTAAAGTTTAAATTAAAGTATGATATGTATGTCTTTGGACATTAATAACTCGTGTCTGGTATATTTGTTTTGACAACATGCTTAAAATTCAAAATGACGGCCAATATATTATGAATATATGACAATTTGTAGGTTTTAAAGGTCTTAAAAAGCAGTCATATTGACTGCCATCTTCATCGGTAAGCTTGTTAACACACTCGGAATGTCAGATATGAGTTCCTACTGGGTATAGATCGCAGAATTATGCCTCCATCACAAATACCTGATGAGTTATGGGTCAATTGAATGATTTCGGGGCATATTGCGTTTTAGGGGGCAATAAGTGGATTTGCGTTGGTAATGTTGTGATCAAATCACGTCAATAAACCGGCCATAAGGATTCTTCGTGCTTTAAAACCTGGATCCTTGCATAAAATAATGGCCATTTGAATGAATTGAGAGTGATAGCGGCCATATTGGATTTTTAGAAAATGCACTGCACGAAATTTTGCACACCCTCCAGACTTATTATCTTAGGTCATCATTGACAAAAATCGATAATATAAAAAGTCTGTACTCCATTCCACCCTGTTCCCACAATTCCCCCTGACTACTTGCATGTAAGTATCATTAGGTAGTCCCCCACAAAGTACCCCATCAAGAGTGCGGGTCAAAAATCATCTAGAGATCAGTAGAGGTCATTGCCAAAAATGGTCATAAATTGCTTGGTGTTTTTTACTTTACATGACACTTGCATAATATGGTCTTTGGGTAGTCTCCCGCGTGACCTTATGTGACCTTCTCCCCATTCACAAACCACGGCGAAAGACGACGCATGCGTTCGATGAACGCTGTATTTTTATTTATTATTTATTTATTTATTATTTATTTATTATTTATTTATTTATTATTTATTTATTTATTCATTTATTTATTTATTTTGGAACTTTGGAACACACTTCTAATGGTAAAAGCATGCAAAAGTGCAAGTCATAGCACTTTTCATTAGTAATGATTTTCCATATACATGTGACCTTTGACCTATGTTGGTTACACATGTACAATACAAATGAATGTTTCTTTAATATGATATACTGTAATGTAATTTGAGCAGTAATTCATTTTCCTGCACAAATGAATGGCAAAATTCATCAGTGCACGCTTTGTCGATTTTTTAACCCCATACAATCGCTTTTGAAGTATGTCAACTCTGTGCGAGACAGAAAGTCAGCCCTATACAACATATTTTCTTACCCAACATCTTCTCATATAAGCCGGTTTAGCTTCTATGAGATTTTGGCCCGAAATATGCGTCCATGACCATATGGTCCTAATTTCAATACACGAGTGGATAAATATTCTAAATCAAACACTACCCCAGGAGGCATTTTGGTCACATGCTTTGAACATGTTGCATTCAAATTTAAATTTGACTTAGAATAATTCTTCAGATCAGGGGCGGCTTCATAATTGAAAAAGCAGGTGCAAAAAGCAGAGTTAAAATTGCGTGTTATCAACCAACACATTGAACTGGTTCACATAACTTTTTACACTGATTGTAGCTAGATTTTCGTATATCTGGCCACATGATACATACATCAATAATTCTACTTCAATAAAGAGTTCTGCATGAATAAGTCTGTTTCGATAACTCGCAGTATATAACTCTTCCTTCGCCCCTGCTTTCCCGATTCTGAAGCCTCCCTGCCTCCAGATTACTTATGCCTCCCAGAACCATATGGGCTCTGGACCACATGGTCATAGATCATAATTTCTGGCCAAAATCTCATTGAAGTGTAATAGTTTCACATGTGTGTCCAACATCAACATGTGCTATTGAAATTATTCACAGTGGCAGTTTTTTTTAAGGGTTGTTAAAGGTGCTTGTTCCGATCCTCTTTGGGACCCCCTGAGTTACCCTGAAGTAGTATCGATTTTATTTTGATATGAGATGAAAAGTCGTATTTTTTTCTCATTTCATATCATGACTCTTTCATTCCCCCTATATCAACCAAAAACCGCCGAATTAATGTTAACCACCAATATTAGAACAGTATTAAGCGGGCTTTTGGCAAGTGTGCATTATTGCTTCTACCATAAAATACGCAAGTTTGTTTCCCACGGTACTTGATGGGGCGTATTTGGAAGTGCCAGGCTCTCAAATCAAGTAGAGAACACAATCCACTAAATCGACAACACCTTTAACCCGTTACCGGGGATGCCGCTTAGACCAAATTCTTCAAAAATATTTGTCCTGTTTTTTTCATAACGTATGTCATTTCACTCTGGTTGCCATGGTGACTGAGAAAAATCGCACTTTTTTTAGCAATTTTTGCATATCAACTTTCATTTGCTCGACGATATCTCTGATATATTACTTCGACAAAATTTAAAGGTACCCCACCCGATTTAATGTTTCATTGAGAGGCCATCACTATCATACATGAATTCCAAAATTTCATTTGAATGCGATATACCATTTAAATACAAGCGGTAAGTGGTGTGTGTATTACGATATCCTATAGATTGCCTGCGCAACCGTACACCTTTCGGATTAGCGACCATCTTGCCGGGAATGCCAAAGTTCCATTCCAAATTTCTGGAGACTTTTCTAAATATAAAGAAAGACATGCATGTTGGACTTTGTATGCATACAAGTATGGGTCACACTTTGAATAGCACAAGTACTTTGAGGTCGGGTATTAAATTGATCTGAATGAGGAATACCTATTGAAGTAAACTCTTTGTTATAGTTATGCATGAGTGAGGTGAAAGACCTCTACTGGCTAATTGTTATGCATGCAATCCTTTCAGGCAGACCAATTCTCAGATGTTAGCCCACTCCCCCACACCCTTTATTAAGGTAAATCTCAAAATAATATTTCGCCTGCTGGTGTAAGGTTGCTCAAAATTTGAACAAAGTGCATATAATCTGTTTTTTATTAATTTTATGAGTACTCACAGGAAGTATCAATCCAAGTAGAATGGTCTGTTTCATTGGTAGTAAGAGAAAAAACTGAGATGACTTCACTTCCCCGTCGTCCAAACCAGCGCTGGTAATGTTCACAAGAACTCTGCAGATATCTTTCCTGATTAGCATCTTGGTATTGTAAATGAGTGCAATGACGGCCAAGTAAGGGTGTATCAAAGTAATGCGCTACGGTATACCAAGAGCACGTCAATCGTGTAAATGTCAACATTTTTCATGGGTTGTTCTTGTATTGACCGTCCAAACCCCAGTTGCTGTAGCGAAAAGGGAAACTGAAATAATTGATGCTTTGGCTGATGACATTCAACTGAAGTAAATATTGTCGCATGACCAAATTATTTATAGTCAATTGGTGAACGAGATTAAATTTCAAATTTGCGATTAAAGTAAACAGCTGGAAATGATTGAGATCGCCAATAATATGCATTTACACCAACATGGTAAAAGAACCAACGCGTGGTAAATCTGTTGGATCTTGTTTTTACTAGTATGGCCATCACTTGTCCAAACGTTAGTAACCTGCTGTTATTTGACCATCATATTGGTTATCTGCTGAAACACTGATAAAGCCGTCCCGCAGTAGACCAGTGAAGAGAAATCTACCTCTATAATAAGGGCTGATAGTGACAGATTTGTCAGAAGCATTAGGCAATTCAATGAATCGCTTACGCAGGAGAAACTTATTCAACATCTGTTGATGAGCTGTGGACGTGAATTTTAAAGAAATTTTGTCGTCATCAATGGACAAGTTTATTCCAAGCAAAATGTCTTCCCTTCTAATTACAATCTTCCATGGGTCGACATTGCCATCCGTCTTGCTATTCGTCGTAAACAGAGGCTTTACAAGTCAAATCGTACTTGTGAACCAAGGGGGAAGAAAAAATGCGGGGAAAAAATAAGTAAAGGTAGGGACGAGCTATGGATAATTTAAAACACTCGCCGACCATTGACAGGGTTATCCGTCGTGCCTATACAGTCCTTATGTTTCAGATGTCATTGGGGACAGCCTTTTGTCTAATAATACAAAACCCTCTGGAATTTTGTAAATTCTTCAAACGTCAGGATCATTTGGGGTAGGCACACTTCATAGTGACAAGGCCTTGCAGCTACACCAAATAAAAAGCTGAATGCACTTACTAGACCGTTTCCAAGCAGTCTTACCCTGGATGATACAAGTACTGTTCCAGATCTAGGGACCGTTTAACATAACCAGAGCTGCAGGACATTCAAGTTACAACAAGGGTGTCGAAAATTGCTTAAAAATCTGCCAACCGCAAACGCTTCCCGGATCAGATGGAATATCACCACGTATTCTCAAATTGTGTCCCGCTCAGCTATCCCCAATTTAAAAACCATCTTTCAAATGTCTTGGACAGCTGGGGGATCTTACCACAGGACTGGCTGCATGCCATATCGTTTTCATATTTAAGAGTGGCGAAAGAGCATTACCTTCCAACTATCGCCAGTGCCCTAACATCATTCTTTTGTAACTCCTGGAACTATTATCTGTCCATACCATTAGTGATCATTGGGAAACTCAGGAGATCTTCCGAGACAACCACATGGGTTTCGAAAAGGCAGGTCTGTGGAAACTCAACTTGCTGCAACCACCGAAAGACTTGCTGAGGCCCGCCAAACAATGGCCAGTGGACTCTATTATAATTGGACTTCAAGCAAGTCCTTTGCTACCGTACCACATCAAAGACTGTTAGCAAAGCTTCGCCTAAGTGGTTTATCACAATCTCTTTTGACATTGGATGAAAATTTTCTCACCAAACGCACACAACACTCGTAATAGATGGGGTTAGTTCAGATATAGTTTCATGTGACGTCTGGTGTGCCTCAGGTCACTGTCCTCGGACCGGCAATGTTTCTAGATTACATTAATGACCCTTCCAGACCTCCCCCCCCCCCCACAGACCCCCCCTCCCCCCCGCCCCCCCCACCCCCCCCCCCCCAACCCACCCCCCCAAGAAGCATCCCCCCCCCCCCCCCCCCCCCCCCAATGCCCCCTCCCCCCCCCCCCCCCCCCCCCCCCCCCAAGGGAAAGAAGAAACCCCCCCGACACCCCCCCCCCCCCGACCCCCCACCCCCCCCCCAACCCCCCCACCCGAGGAGAACCCTCCCCCAGAAACCCCCCCCCCCAGAGGAAAAAACCCCCTCCAACCCCCCCCCCCCCCCAGAAGCAACCACCACCCCCCAAACCGGCCACCAAACCCCCCCCCCCCCTAGCCCCCCCCCCCAAAGCAACTTAAAGTCTACCAGTTCGTCTTTTAGACGATGACTGTATATGTATAGAAACCATCAACACCCGAGGAACAGAACAACTCCAACATGCAATCTGAACATCAATTCCCTCTTATCTGGCAAACAAGTGGCTCATGAAATTACCACCAAAAAAGTGGCTTCGCAACTGCACATTACACATAAATCACAGCCGCGTACCATCTACAAAATGTGGTGATTCTTACTTAACTCTGACGGATCACCTGATCTAGGAGGGACATTAATATGACTGAAATGGAATAACACATTACAAACAATCACTAAGCCAACAGAACTCTGGGGCTCCTGAAAAGGAATTTCCAGCATTGTCAACTAAGTGTCAAAGCTACTGCCTACAGAACTCTTGTTAGGCCACATAGAATATTGTTCATCTATCTGGGATCCCCATCAACAAGTTTACATTCATGCCCGTGGAATCATACAGAAACGCGCAGCCAGATTTGTTAAGGTAATGACTACAGCATATTTAGTAATTGCTCTCGGGCATTGGTGAAAGATCTAGAATGGAAATCATTAGAGAAAGAAGCTTGCTGCGCGTCGACCACGCTGTATAAAGCTTCACACCAATTGGCATCCATTGACCTGAGCAAATTTTCATCATTCTGAACCCAGTTCAGGCAGACGCAACAGACTTCAGCCCCTCATTCCAACGTCCACGTTCAAAAAGAACTTTACAAATATTCTTTCCTCCCACGTACATAGCCATGGGATAGTCTACCTTGCGATATCAGGGAATCGCCAACACTCGAAAAATTTCAAAACAAGAATATGGCGACTGCAATCTTCTCAAGATCACGCGGGGGCTCTCTGTTGGACGGTTAGCTGCTTTGCATCGCGACTGTACCCTGTGCAGGATATCCACTACATGGAGTTTGCACAGTAATCAACAGATGCAGATGCAGATGCAGAATTCAGTCGTGTAAATTGTTGGTGGGTAGAGTTCGCTTAAGTTTGAAAATGATCACCGGATAGGTTGTCTGGACTCGATTCCACTCGATTGAGGAATTTTGCAGGAAGTTCGGACCACAATCCTCGAAAAAACTGTTGGAACACTTTGAACCGATTTAGGGAAAAGGTGACCCCCTCTCCCCCAATTCAATGTTTAATCCGAGTCTATTTTGTCACAGCTCGCCAGGCCCCCCAACCTTGATGAATGGGGAGTGGGGAAGAATTGGTAAAAGGGACGACCTCTGCTTTCTAAAGACCAGGACTTACCCACTTCGATCTCATTTGTTGAACATGCCAATGTTTCCAATATATTGCATCAAGTGTTCCAAATCTTTTATTTCGATGATTGCGGGTGGCTCATTAGTGCTTGGTTCCACAATACAAAATATAACCATAACGGCCAATCGTGTAAGGAGTAACTGTAGTTTCATAACAATTTTTCTATTTATTTTTTTATTACATTGCTTGCAATTTTTTGGGGGGGATTGATATGATGTGTAAATCATTATTAGGGTAGTTGAGGCAAGACGTACACCAAACTCATGGGTATTTATGGGGATTTAGCCTCCCCTACATTGTTAGAAAAAAACGTCTAGAATTCAGGAATCCAGCTGGCAGTATTCTTACCGGTAATGACTTTTCTTCATGAAAAAATCGATTACAAAACTCAAAACTTCTTTCCAATCATAACGGCAAATTCATTTTAGGGTTGTTGTTATTTTACGGTAGAATACCGGCAGAAGGATTCCGGTATTTTACCGTTTTTAAAATACACAGGACTTGTTAACAGTGTTTAGAGTGGATTGGATATTGGCATATTTCTGTTTGATTTGATTTCACGGAATAGGTTGCGTTTATCTCTTATTGAACTCGGTTGAGTAAATACAACAGGTAGTTATTCCTGATTTTCACACGCCAAAATATAAACCATACGGCCAATCGTTAAACAGTATAGAATTTAAGTTTATAACACTTTTTATATTATTTTAATAATTATTTCTTGCAATTTTGGTAGCTGTTATGATTTGTGTAGAGTCAGTAGTATTGGGGTTAAAGGGGTGGGTGATAGAAGTTACGCAATCTGCTGTTTAGTAATCTGATGGAAATTGTGGGAAGAAAACTTAAATACAAGTGCTAGTTATTCCTTATAAACTTAAAATAAATGTGTTTTGATAGTCAATTATTTTAGGACTTTTTCGTTTATTAATAATAATAAATAACAGTACTACATTATTGGCTATATCAGAACGAAATATTAATACTGCTTTTAAAGAAGCATTGTAGTTTAAGTTGCAATAACAACATAAAATTATAACAAATCTGTTGTATTTCCATACTTTTCTATATAATGAGTCTAACCGGTAAACTAGGACAACGGCACTCACTATAGGGAAGATTAAATCTAATATACACGCTGTTGTGCTTGATTCACACATCCAACATGACGTAGAATGTAGCGAACAGAAATATGACAATTGAACTGTATGGTTCTGTTATAAATTAGACTTAAAATTGGCACATATCACAATCAAGCCGAGCAAAATGTAGCTAATGAGATTCAACACAAAATACCAATTAATTTGGCTTATAGTTAATCGAAACGCGTCTTACGACAAGCTTATCATGAGTTTCTAAACACTAAGGAATCTCTGGTTTCTATATTCCATTCCGTCCAACTGAATTTTTTTTAGAAAAACCTTAAAAAAAACCACACATAAGCCTCCATGGGCATGCCTCAGGTATATGCAGAGAAAATAGTTACTCCTTAAGCAAAATATTGACTATACACATTTATCCATAAGTTTATAAGGAATAACTAGCATCTTTTTTGTTTCTCCCCAACATGTTCCCTAATGATCAACTAAACATCAGTCAGGGGGGGGGTGCGTAACTCGTATCACTGTTGCTGGGGGCGCACTTTAACATTCGACGAGCTCCTGATATCATTAGCAGGACTTGGCCAGTGTCATTGGCAAAATTATTAATCTTACAAAGAAAAGCTAAAATGTATGTTTAACATTGTGAAAATTAATTCAGAAAATTGCATCAACTTTAGGATTGCAATTTATTTCCGTTGTATTACAATTACGAAAAAGCCATAGATTAGGCATTTTCACCCTTCAATTAAGGTGGTAGTGCTTGTTATTTTTCAACGCGTGCGAAGAATAACTTTTTAGCATTTTCTTCTTTTCAAGAGTCAACACTCGCAACACTAAAGACGTGTAGATGAACTCTTTACATCTTACACGCGTAGAACATTACTCGTGTAAGTGACATGAACAACCTTACACGTTTTTGAAAACCACTTGGGTGGCCCTATGCTTACAAACGCATACGTGCCTTTTTTAGAGTGTAAGATTGCTCTTAACTGGTAGGTTACACGTAGAATCTTACGCGTTTTTAGGACCACTAGGCCATCCATAGTAAATGAGGCAAAGGCGTGCTATTATAAGATACTCACGGTCAGGGTTGGGTATAAATGACTATTTGTTATTCTAATCTTCTTTAAAATGATGGATTCAATCAGCCGGGTTGTTTTTTTTTGAGGGGGGGGGGGTTTCTTCTTTTTTTTTGGTTTTGTTTTTTTTTTGTTTTTTTGCTGAAACGAACCCGGGAAGCCTTTGACATAAGATAATTTTTTAGAGGTTGGTACAATGGACTTGTTTACGTTTTGTCATAAGCCAAGTGATTTGAAGGTTAAATAGTTATGCCAAAATATGAGACAAAACAAACCAGTGAACGTTAGGCTATGCACAGTGCAGAGTGTACCATCTGCGTTATCAGCCTGACTGTCTGGCACATTTTTGCCAATCGCCCACTCAGGCGGCCTTTCTGAACAGCTGCCGCACTAATACTGGTCGGGAAAAGCAGAAGTCAACTAGAGAAGTCTTGGATACTCAACTCACATTGTTTGAATTCTTTCCGAACCCTTCCGGTATTTGAGGTACCACATAATGGCCCTAACCGGGCACCAAGTCGTTAGAAACACGGGGCTTGGCATCAAAAGAAAGGTCTAGTTCTTTGCGAGGAAACCCGCCAGTGGGAGGGCGGGGACACGGCCATCCTTGGACCACCGCAAGTGGGCTTCTTCAATGGGAAATGCATAGATTTCGGAACCCCATCGCCCAGGGGCCACTGCCCCGATAAATACATTTTCCTATACCTGCAGTCGAAGAGACTGGCCTTTCTAGTGACTCAAATTAACTCAGATGCAGAACTGGGCTGGGACACTAGTGGCAGTCCCACTCCAGAATGAGTGAACAATCAGTGACATACCGTACTACCCTTCAAGGAGATTCGCTAGGATCGGGCTATTAGAGACTCGTGCCATCTCTGAGGACCGGGTTGGAGCGCCCTCATCGTAGTGCAGTAACACCTCACTCTTTGGACACCCAAGCCCTCGTGAACGATTTCTTTTAGGAAATCCTGCTATATCAATGCGAATGCAGAGAGTGGTATCAATCCCGATAGGCACATATTATAAACAGTATTACTCTTTATCATCCTTAGCGCGCAGCAAAACATCACAATCTGTTGGTTGGCTCTTGGTTAGGTCCCACTAAGATGTGCGCACCTCACAACTCCTCCTGGCATTTTACAATGCTCCCGATTCAGGTATCCTGGACACTATAGCATGATTTCCCACCACGTTTCAGAGTTTAACCTCCGAGACATTCTAGTGCGGAGAGGAGATATTGCTACTTACTTATCAACTATATGCAGGTAGACGTCATCCAATCCCTCGGTGCGATGTCGGGGATACTCTAGTAATGGTGCATACCTTCCACCTGCCTGAGACTATAACCAGTGATACTGTGCAAAAGTAGGTCGCGGAGGGTGCTATCGAGAAACGCAGTGTCTAGTATTGCCCTAACTATATGTCAGAGGGTTTGTTACCTATCATCCCGACCAACCCAATATTTTTTTCTCATCCCTTAAGGTTATTGGGGAAGAGTTGTAATAGTTTCAAATTGGAGAAACGTTTCCTCCCGCGAAGCATTGGCGGTGATACTCTCGAAATGTGTTTTAAAATTGTTTGTATAGAGGTTTTCTTCTTCTGGTGGAGGTCCAAATGACACATTTCGTGCTGGGTTTCTTGACTAATGTTCAGCCTACCCTAGCCCTAATCTATCCTAACGTACGATTGGCAGTTTTGGATTTAAGGAAAAAGTCCCTGTCAGCAGCTTAGAGGTGGGGCCCTTTAGCTACCCGCGGGACTAATGGTCAGCCTAGCCTAGCCTAGCATCCTAACGTACGATGGCAAGTTTTGATTTAAGGAAAAAAAGTCCCTGTCAGCGCTTTAAGGTGGGGGGCCTTAGCGACCGCGAAGCGACGCAACGTTCGCACTTTATTATTTGACTATGGGGGTTTCTGAGGACCCTTAGAGCAATATTTTAGGGGTGGGGGCCATGTCAGCAGCTGCTGGACACTGCTGATAGTGTCTTCAATCCGCCTGATGAGTGATTGTGTACCTTTGTTCATAAATTTGCAGCTAGCCCGAATTTCGTTAGTCCGCCTCTCTATTATCACGCAAAACGTCCAATCATTACTGCTGCATTAATAGGTCTCAGTCTAGGCTGAAACGTGTATATTCAGAAAAATGACATAATACTATAAATTCTCAGTTCCAGATTTCTCAGAAATTCTGCACGTTGGTTGTTGATCTGGTACTCTTGATAGCATGCACTCGTCATTCAACTTGGACCTGTGAAGTGGAAACTGAGCGCACAGCATCGCGTTCTTCAATAAAGAAATGATGCCACCCTTAGTCTTAAACTTAAGATGCAGAATTTTCAATACAGGAAATAGAAAGTGGGATCGTAAGGGATATTGGCAATGTTTATAGATTTGCAACCCACATTACAACAAGCTTCCACGCGAACAGTGACAAACTATAATTAGGATGATGTCACAACACATGTCTATTACATATTTATCTCAACAATTACCGGGCGCTGTTGCCCAGTGATAAGGAAGTATGCATAAACATACGCACGGCGCAAAAGCCGATGGCAATGTACCAATGTTGCCAAAACACAGTTGGTAGCCCCTGGGCGAATTTGTTACTCAGCCCGCGAACTTGCAAGGCCCACAAATCCAATCCCGAATTTTTGAATTTTTCACTTTTCTTAGGCGATATTGTAAAAAAGTAGAGAAGAATACGATTTGAAAAGTGTTTAAGTTCTTCTTACACACACACCTGATGTTCTTGCTACAACAAGCATAGAAATCAATTATTAAAGAACACCGCCCGTAGGGTCAGGGTGCAGCCATGTATGACGGGTGGACAATGGCAAAGCTGTCAATCAGTTGCGATACATAAAAAGAAAAGAAAGCGGGCAGTGAGCACCTACTGGAAAGCGAAATTTCTTTCCTTTGTTAACTTTCGTGTCTCACCGTATCATCTTGCATGATGGTCAATGTTTCGAATATTTGTGTATATAATTGTATTATAGATTGTTTCTGACTTTATTCAGTGAAGGTTATATGATTTCATTAAAATCCAACATCGCCAAACAATCCCCGTTAGCTAGGTGGTAAGAATGCTTCCAAATCTCTGCTCGGCGAAGGTCGAACTCCCACTGTGCTCAATTTTGAGAAATTAATTTGATCTTGAATTTTGTTCTAGTGAAATGATCGAGTGCAAAGTATGGTTTAAATGCTCCCTAACTTCAATTTGAGAGCTTTTTATTTTCGGAAACTTTTTTTCGCGCGCGTCTGCACTCGAATTGGGCTGATAATTGTTGGCAACCCTGCAATGTGTGTGCATAAGCACAAGGTGATTACGCTGGACCGGATGGGTTATTAACATATTTATGGAATATTGCATAGGTACATATGTGTGAAAGTGTTTCAAGGATTGTTTTGAAATTTGGCTCCAATGTTCAGAAGGTCAAATGCAAGTACCTGAGCAGATACTTTAGTGAATTAAGATACCAGTGCCTAGTACATAGGCCCAACCTGCAGGCCATGTAGGAAATTACGTTCAAAAATAAGTATTTTGGCAAGCTGCAGGTAACCTGGATGGATTTTTTTCACAAAAGTATATAATTTTTGTATCAATAGAAAGATAACAAATGTAATATACTTCTATAGAGATACGATATCCCAAACAGGCTTCTGTTGGTAGTATGACTCACAAAGTCGAGTTCCGGTGCATTTTCCTATACATTTTGGGTGCTGTAGAGCGTGCCTTTTCAACATTCACGTTTCCTTGGAGGATGTCCGTCAACTTGTTATAATGATGTACGGCTGTTTCGTGATTTCGATGTAACGCGTAACAACATAATGTACTATTATTGCTCAGTAAATGATGATGATCTTGTTCATAATGTTGAGTTTTGACCCGGATGCTCTCAGGATTGCTGGACTTCCGTGATTACCACTATCTAATCAAAAGTTCCTCCGCTGTACCAAACCTAAGCCTAGCCCCCTTACCATAACCAAAACCGTTCCGTGAATATGGCAAAATTGATCATCAGTGGTTTCGCAATTTGTTAAATGCCAACAGTGAATCCTTTTCCCCGCTTCCGACGATCCTGATGTCCTTGTGAAATCCTTAAACACCATAACATCTTCTGTTTTAAGTGAAGTGTGTGCGCGCGTTTGATCACAAAGACAATGGTCGTCAAGCATAGGCTTCCCTGGTATAACGAGGTGATCCACGAAGCAAGAATGAAAGGCGTCATACTGGAACGCCGATTGAAGAAAAGTCGAATCTGAAGAGGACTACAAAAGAACAATTTTAGAGAACCTGCAAAAGGAACTGGTTGGCAAACTTCATAATAGAATTAGTCAGGTTTTTACACTGATAATTGCATCTCTTCTAACTCTAAGAAATGTTCACGCACATAAACGGGCCTTCTTAATAGAGCCTTCCAAGATCTTCCCTGATTCTGATTCCAAACAGACCTTGCCAACAAGTTCTTGACTTTTTTCATAGAGAAAGGTCGAAAGATCCGGGATGATGTTAGTTCTAAATATGCCTCTGCTAGTGCCAATCTAAGTGAATTGACACTGTATCTCAATGTTTTCTATATCCTAATTTCATTTCTTGGAAGTGACTACGTTTCTGATATCATCAGGCAATTTTCCAATAAATCTTGTTCCTTGGATACAATCCAATCTTGGCTTTGTCAAAGAGAACCTTGACATCTTGGCTCCCTTAATCACTAAAAAAATTGTTATTCTTCTCTTTCCACGGCATTTGTCCTTCTGCCTGAAGAAATCTATTATTACAACCCCGTGATTACAAAGAGCAATGCTGACAGAAACTGTCTTAAAACTATCGGCCCTATACCCCCTGCCTTTTCTCTCCTAAAGTCATTGAGAAGGCAGCATCAGGTCCCAAGTTAGGAACCATGTGGACAGCAATAATCTTGGTGAGCAATCTTCAATCTGCGTACAAGCGCATCATAGTACAGAGAACTGCTCTTCTTAATGTCACGAATGATCTTCTCTTTGCGGTGCACCTTGATAAAATAACGCTGTCCTCATGGTCCTTCTCGACATATCTGCTGCCTTGACACAGTCGAATCACGATATGTGTTTTAGGCAGAGATCAAATCTGGCATCAAAGCACCTGGCTAAATCATCATGGTTTTCCACCTACCTAAGATATCGCGTGTGACCAAAGTGTCTATTGATGGCGAAAGTCTCATCACATCACACATGTTTTGAGATATTGTGGGCCGCAGGGCTCACATCAATCAATCATCGTCCCCCATGGTTTATTTTGTATAAACTCTCCGTTGGCAATATAGTGCGTGCTTATTATTTCTTTCCATGTTATGCAGATGATTTACAACTTTATGCCGAAAGGTTTTGCTGCCCAGATCTGAGGGTGATTGTCAACGTGTGCTCGCCAGGTTATCTTCTTGCATTGATGTTAATCATGCATGGATGATTCATAACACGCTTCGTTTAAACCAGGATAAGACAGGAGTTTTTTTCTTTAGGTAATAGAAATGTTTTTCTGCTGCTCTTTCCAACAATTACTTTTGAGTTGGGGGTGATTTCCATCCCGAGATCAACATCAATCCAAATCTTGGCGTCACCTTTGATGTGTCTCTCACTATGTATTCTCAGTCAAAACTCTATTTGTAAATCTGTAAATTTTCACATCCTAACCTCTGGCGTATAAGGCGTTTCATCACCACTGATGCATGTCAGCATGTTGTTAGAGACTGGTTTCTTTCCGCCTTGACTATGCAAACTCTCTTCTTCTTGGCTTGCGTGAAGGCTGACCTTACTCGCCTTCAACGCATGCAAAACAAGGCTGCGCGGTTGGTGATGGCTTGCGGACGGGACCAGTCCTCTACTGACTTTTTAGGGAACTGCATTGGCTCTCCCTGTTAGACAAAGAATTTACATACAAACTCATGCTGTACATCTACAAAGCCTTAAATGAGTATGGCTCCAAGTTATCTATCAGCCATGATGCATCTCCAGAACACGGATCTGCTGAATATAGCAACGACTGCGCTCATCATCAATCGACCCGTCTCATTGTTTCGAGATCTGCAAACGAGCTGGTGCATGACTTATTCTAAACATCGCTGCTTGTCGTCTTTGGAACGATCCTCCCGTATCTCCTCCGTGAAGTGCAGTCCTTGCCTGTGTTCAAACGACAGCTGAAAACTCACTTCTGTTTTCCATAATTTGTTCTTTGTTTTTTCCCCCTCTTCATATTTTTGTAAAGCGCTCCGTTCTTCGTGGAGCTCATATAAATGCTTTGTAATAATCATAATAATCATAATAATAATAATGTTCAAGCTTGATAGAATATCGCGTTTTATAGGAATGTCTATCACTGCTCTCTTGTGAAATTGAACGCAGTAATATCTAATTTCGCACCACTTTTCAAGAATTTGGCAGCCAATATTGGCCACCATTTGTTGGAATCAGTAATAACTGTAATAACTGTAATAATGTTCGTATAACTGAAAATAGATAGTCACACTTTGTTTGGAACTTGTAATCAACTTTTTGAAAACTGCATAGTGCCTATTCCTATGATTTTATTCATGTTCGCGGCTCCGATTTTGGACGCCCATTTTGGAAAAAAATCCAAGTTCTCCCCCTGCACCCATATTCGCATGAGCTATCACTTGAATTACTAGGTAATGTCTATCACTAAATCCAATAATAGGGTGCTCTCTTTTTTTTCGCAGTTTAATCAATTTGTGTACATTTCTAAGGATTGGCAGCCCTACGGGCTTAGGAAGAATCTTAGCATATGAAAATGCCATGGGTGTGCTCGCAAATACTCCGCTGGAGTACGGTCGGGCGCTGGATACGATTGGCCAATGTGATTTCGTAGTGGTTGGTTTGTTCTCTTCTTGAGCTCCACACGTACTTGGAGCGTTCTGTGCTGTTTGTGCTTTTCATTTCTGAAGGAGTCATCATATGGTTGTTGAATCTAGCCTTGAAAGGTGGCTCCGTCAGTCCGATGTAAAAGTTTTGGTTAAGTCCCTGTTCGCTACTTTACTTCGGCGCTGGTAGATTATGTTAGGTTTCAACAGGTTTTTTCCCTTCAGTGGGCACAGAGCCTTGTTGCGGGGCAGTTGCATCCATGTTGTTGTAGGTTGATTATCTTTTGCGGCGATCTTCTTCTTGTTGGTGGTTTTTGATGATGCCTGGCGACGTTGGGCATGAAGCTGTAGCTGATCTTGACGGTGCTCCGGTTGAATATCTTGTTGAATTTGGATCCGGCTGGGAAATGTTTGTCCGATGAGCTTGATGAATGATCGCCATATTGGGGGAGACGTTCTTGCTGAAGGCGGGTTTAAACCAATGATGTTAGTTTACGTTTGGCGGGTCGTCCGGTTGCAACGGTTCCTGTATTGAGTCCTCTTTGTATCCGCTTGGTATGCAGAGCGGGTCGTTGTAGAATGCTGATGCGTTGTTGAAGGTATCTCTGTGCAATGAAATATCTGATATACGTCGTTCTTCTGCTATGCTGGTTAGGTTTGATGATGTTTGGTGGGTGGTTGGAGAGCGTGTGGATGTAGACTGGTCGGGTCGTTTGGTTTGTGGTATGGGTAGTAATTGCCGTTGTCCATGTTGAGAGTGATGTCGAGGAAGTTGGTGACTTGCAGGTTGCGTCGATGGTGATGTTGAGTGCCGAGATCTCTGAATGCCTTGATGATGTCTTTCCTGAGTCTGTCGGATGCGGTGCCGGATGGCTCTGTTTATAATAGGCAGGAGACCTATCTCATTCTCGTTCCGATATTGGTGGAGACGTTCTTGCTTGACGAGGCCGGGCGGGTTTAACCAGATGATGTTAACTTTTACGTTTGCGGGTCGTCCGGTTGCACGGTTCCTCTGTATGTGGGTTCCTCGTTGTATCCGCCTGGGTATTCAGAGCGTCGTTGTAGAAGCTGATGCGTTGTTGAAGAGTCTCTCTGTTGCAAAGCATGAAATATCTGATATACCTCTGCTTATGGAGGCTGGTAGATTCTGATGTGATGTTTGGTGGTGGTGGAGAGCTGGTGATTAGACACTGGTCCGGTCGTTGGTTGGGCGGTATTGGGGTATTTCCGTTGTCCAAGTTGAGAGTGCTGTCGAGGAGTTGGTGACTTTTCACAGGTTGCAGTCGATGGTGATGTTGCGGCCGAGATCTCTGAATGTCTTGATGATTTCTTTCCTGATTCTGGGTCGGATGCGGTGCCGGATGCTCTGGTGTAAAACTGCTAGAAAGCCGGTCGTCTCTGTAAGAGTCCAATTTTCCTCCCCTTGTCGAACTTCTTGGAACTTGAGGATGTACAAGCCGATGAGGTCCCTATGTTGAGGATGTAGAGGCCGATGAGGTCACAAAACTGTCATTATATATATATATATATATATAATATATATATATATAGATTATATATATAGATATATATACAGTATGTTTAGTTGCAGTATGTTAGTTGATGCACTCTTTTGCTTTCTACACCTGTAAATGGTTTTATTCTGTAAGTGGAAATACCTATTAGAATATTGCATAGCTCACTCATTGAGTTTGAACAGTTTGTTTGGAACTTGGATCACCTTTTTCGTTCGACTGATTTAGTGCTTTGTATAAATTTTATAACCATGTTTGGCGGCCATTTGGGCGCTGCCATTGTTGAAAAAATCCAAGTTCCCCAGTCTGCACCGACGGCATCTTTCTTTGGTAATCTACATGTAGTCACCCTTATCGACTTCAAATCCAGTTGAAAACAGATCCTTTACAATTTTTTTTCGCAGATGCAATCAGATATTTGGGTTACTAATAGCTGTCACTAATATTTAATCTCAAATGACCTTTATTGGAAATTTGCACTGTGTTTACAGCGAGGTTACACTCTGGCTATAAAATGTTGGCATAGCCTGATGATTCCTGCCGTCACCATCAGCACGTAATCTATAGCTAGGTGTCACCATCGACGAGCAATTTCCATGAACCAGCATGTGGGCAGTTTCTGCCAAAGTCGTGTGTATACATTCGGCAAAACCGTGATCTGAGCGAACATCGCGGAAACCGCTTGTTAATGCGTTTGTGACTTCAAGGCTAGACTCTTGTAACAGTGTGCTTTATGGCCTTCACCAAACTCGATCGCACAGATTGCAAAGGTTCAAAATGCACTGCACATGCTGCTTTTAAAGATCACTTCACATGAAACCCAATTCTTCGAAATGACCCAAAAAAAAAACCCAACTGGTTACCTATCCGCATGAGAATTGTCTTTAAAGACCGCTATTACCCTCAAAGCATCATGGACTTTTGCACCCAACTACATACTGATATGCTGCACATCTAACCATCCCGCGAGAAACCTTCGATCATCGTCGGCCGCGACAGTAATTCTGCTGAAGCGTCCACCCGCGAAGCCATTAAAACTGCTAGGGTACGCGGTGATCGTACTTTCTCAACGTGTGCGAGCACCTAAGTTATGGATTTGGCTTACCACCTGTCATTCGTGCTGCTAACTCAGTTCAGCAATTCAAAACAATGGTGAAAACTCATCTTTTTAATTTACCTATATAACGAACCTTTTGGGTGCATATAATTTACCATCTATCAACATGTTTGGTTATTTGCGAATCCGTCTCGCACACTCACAATATTTTCTGGCCCATTTTATATCGCTTAATTTATTCACCTGGTGTGGTTTCTCGCGTCTCATGGTCGTTGCTCGTCGCTATTCTACCAGTGGTATATGTTTAAATATATTTTTGTTAGTCTGCGAATCTGCTTCATGAGTTTTTCCCCTTTTTAATGAGCCCCATTCTGCGTTGTAAACAATTAAAATTATGACCTGCTGATCTTATTTAATTGTATCTTACTGTTTAAATATACAGAATTAGCGTTTTAATCTGTTAAATTTTACGTCGCATTGTAATTCTTTGTAGTTTTATATTGTAAACTTACCTATATTCTACCAAACATAGCCGCGCACACACAATTACCTATTATAGATGAATGATTTTTAACGTGTTCCCTATTTCTAAAATCTCAAATATAAAATCAATAAGTTGGAGATTGGTCATTAGGAGATTGGTCATTCTTAAAATGTAAAACAAAAGATTTCGAAACTCAATTTTGATCTTTCATTAGCAAGCAATTATTCTATTATAAAACGAAATAAACATTAACTCATAACATTTTCCACAGTAAACATTAACAACATTTTTCGTCTCGTATTGAACATGTTTTCTAAATTATGTTTTGTAGTAGTTCTTTACAAATGTTCTTCATAAAAAAACATAATTTCACATTAAAACAAACTCTTCTTCACAAACTGCATAAAGAACCATAAGTTAACATTAAAAAAAAAAAAAAAGTCTTCTTCACACGCTACAGTTTTCTTGCAACATGTAAATTTCAGGAGTCGGTTCTTTACAAAAAACTGTTAATCACTGAACAGATTTCCAACATAACTATTTCTTAAAACAAACCCGGTTCACATGAGACGTTCTTTCAACACAAACGGCACAGTGAACATATTTTTCCCTTTCAAAAATTACAATTCCTTCTATTCACCTCGTACGTACTTGTTAAAACGACCCACACACAACTTTTTTTAAACCTATATTCTCCAAATCATAGCCGCGCACACACAATCACCTTTATACCAAACATAGACATGATAGACATGCACAGCAGAGCTGTTGGGCCGCACTTCTAATTGAGGCGCCCACGAATCCGGTACGGAAGGTGGAAACTGAGGGCCCGCTAAAACAGAATTCAGAGTTAATCTAACGAGAAAACCAGCAATATTTAAAAAATCTAGGAGAAGGGGGGTCCACAATTTGAATCCTACTGAATATGTAGACCCCCTATCACAGAAGCCATTCATGAAAATATGGCCTAAAAAAATCACAGTGTCCTCTAGACCATCTTGTATGAGAGAGTGAAAAATCACTAATTACATGAAAATCTTGATGTTTTTGAAAAACACCAATCTCATGTTTATGGATGAGAATGGAAAACGCATGAAGGAAACCAATGTATAAAGTTTATGAGTTTTCCTTATAATACCTATTAAGTATTATTATTAGTATTAATATGGCTTTCACCAAACTTTTTTAACACTTAAGTGCCCAGCTAAAAAACTTCTCGTTAGTGCCCGAGGGGGGGGTTTCCTAGTGACCCAACCCAGATTAACCACTTTCTCCCGTGGGAGTTTGATCATGACACTAACACAAATAAATGGGGGCACGTAAGAACACTACCCACACTAAAAATGAAAAATCCGACCTTTGAACCTATGACCTATGGCCAATTGAAATTGTCACTCTCTCTCTTCTAAAAAGAAGTGGTTCGCACATTTCCATCCTCATCAGCACTCCAGTATAAGGTTTGAACCAAAACCTAACTAATTCATTATATCTACTCTAGAATAAAACCATAAATATCATTGCAAATATAGCAAATTTATACCATCTGGTATTTTGTCTCAGAACCTTTCACAAATCCGCCTTATTTTCTCCATAGAACTTACCATTTAAGATAGCACGGCATGAACAAAATTAAAATTGATTTGTTTTTTTTTTTTTTTTTTTTTTTTTTTTTTTTTAAGTATTAATTAAATGTTATTAATTAATACCTCCTAAGGTTCTCTCTAAGCAAATAATCCCAAGATTTAAAATTACTTTAAAATTTTTAATTAGTAAAAATCTTGGTTTTTTTCACTTCCTTTAGTGCCCGGGGGGGGGGGGGGGTGGGGGTTTCCTAGGGACCCCCACTAATAATTATTCTAATGAAGCCCTGGGCGGATTTAAATTTTTTCTTGTATCATGGAAACATATCATAAATATGCAAAATTAGCAAAAACTCCTTGAAAATTTTGATTGCGCAACCGGACATCGCAAAAAAAAAGCAAATGTTGGGTACCCTGGAACCCCCCCCCCCCCCCCCCTTGGTCACTTAGTGTTACATTCATAGTTTGTTAAAAAATTTTATTTTTTTAAATGATTTTCCTTATTTTTTTTTGGGCCAAAAATTGGTACATTTAGGAAATAACGACTGACATGGTCAGCAGTTTGAATATTTTTTAATAATAGAACTTGACTAGAGAGGAGAGATGTGGCCCATTCCTTCCAATGAAATAAAATCCTTGTGTTTTGAACACATAAATATAGAAACTCACATGTATATTGTTGTTTTTTTAACCTAATATTCATTCAGTGTGTTATTATTGACATTGAAGCATGTCCCTGAGTAAATACTACAGATTCAGTGGAGAGAACATTGATATAATTTGGGTCAGATTATTAAAGGACCTCTAGACTACTATCCAATTGTTTAAATATTTGTCAATAATTTCAGTATTTCAAGAACATCATTTACTTTACATGATTTAATCAAAAATTGATCAATTTCCATTGAAGTATCAAATGAACCGTATAGTTATCCACTACTTGGTTGCCATTGAAATGAAAAATACTGCAAGTTAAAAAACATCATAGTAAGATGCCCCTGGCCGATAGCATAGTATACAAATAACCATTCATATGTGCAAATAGTAATCGACAACGGTGCAATGGCTATTCTATCTTTGTAAGCACCCTAACAAGCCACAACCACAATTCATGACTTTTTCTTACATTTGGGTTTGGAGAAGTGCACTATTGTTGTATTCACCAATCAGAGCAAATATGATGACAGTGCATGGATATTGCATCCACACTATGCTACATACACATTTCATATATGCGGATATTGGGATCTTGTATTAGTTCAAACCTTTTTAGTATCATAGTCAATAAGAGAAATATGCCAATGAAACTCATTAATATGCAAAAATATTGATGACAAACAGTACAAGGGTATTACTTGGATTCACACTCACCGCACATACCATGCATGTTTTCCCTCATATTCGGGTTAAGGATCTGGTAGAAGTTCACCTTTTTAGTATGAGGTGAATTTTGGTCATGTGAAATTTGTGCATTAAAACCTTTAAATTCATAGCCAGGTCGGTTATATATCAGTTCCCTTTTCCAAAATCGAATCGAAAATTAATCCATCTTTGCGGGTTATTGGTTTAAGAAGAAAATAATGCGTTGTTGAGCACTCTGTACATGGAAATTAGTAAAGTCGGACTCATAGATTTCGAAATATAATTTTTTTGTATAAGAAAAATATTGAACTAGAACTAAAGATAGTACCTAAAGCCCAGTTTACAGCCACGATCTTTTTTTACGCATTTCATTGTTTCACATCTGGTTTTGAAAATGTATTACCAGTGCAGCAGGCCATTTTGAGACGGTGCATTTAGTGGGCCTTTTCTCATACAATGATATGAAGAAAGGTCAACGGCATTTCTGGTTGGTAGTAAATTTCAACAGTTTAACAGAGTAATCAAGGAAACATTGAATCTAACTATAAATTCTAATTTCAAGCATCCATCTGTTCACACCATAAATTAATTAGTAGAGTATCATTCTGAAGCAAATTGCATTTAATTAATTTAAGTTTAAACGTCCATTTGAATGTATCTATAGATCAAGTATTAAAATGCTTAAAAGAACCTCAAACTTACACTGATAATTACTTTAATACTTTTAAAGCATGACAAATCTATATTTGTAAATAACATTGTGGGTCAAGTATATTATAGGATGCAAGACAATTATTTTCCTCCTTTGTTTATAATTCTAGCTAATTCTCCCAAGCCTTATTTTTACACTGCTAGCCTGCGGGGGTGTTGTGTTCATTTGGCTGCTTTTGAGCTTGAGTCTGTCCCTTTTGGTGCAGTGAATCAACTCTAGTTGCCCCGTTTTTTCTATGGATACAATTGGTCCAAAATTTTTTATATATCCCCTTTGGTAACATCAAATCTATGCATGAAATAGAACTGTTCCTAAAGCATGCACAAAAAATCAGACTAATGACCCATGCATGTCCCATTTACAACGTGCATTTTTTTCCCGCCCCCCTGTGCATTACTCTCCTGGGGATCTCTTTGACAGAAATGCAAGCACGAAAATGCACCGTGTAAACTGGGCTTTAAATGCACATTCCGAAATTTGAGATGAAGCGGATTTTCCGTTTTGATGCCGTAAACAATTTATATGTAGTCATTACGTCCTATAGGATATGTGTATAACAAAAATTCCGGATCCGGATTTATATAACAAAGTTGTTGATTTTCTATATGAAGGAATTCGATTCAAGCTTAGCAATTTCACACACAGTGATTAGTAATGATCAACAGTATGTACATATTATAATGATAATTATTCAATTTTGGTTTTGTTAACTCAAATCTATGCTCCTTCTGTAATAATTGAATGAGACTATACAGCATCTTTTTTGGGAATGGAATAATGTAGCTCTTCTGGAATAGTGTACAAACACGAGACTTTGAGTAATGCGATTGATCTCGATATGAAGAGTGTAATCTTAAGAATATTAGACCCTATAGATTCCAAGTTTAATTTTGTCATTCTACACGGCAAAAATACATTTATGATGTAGGTATAAACCGAAACAGGGCATTCTAAATGTTGGTAACTTTACGAAAAGACTTCAAGCTCTTCTCATTCGAAAAGAGTATGGCTGATACTTGATAAGAAGTAAAATGAGTGGCATGCTCGCTGGATTCTCATATCTTAAATATCCAATAAGGGTTTTTCCCTTAACAACTCGGTCATCAGATTGACCTGGTACACTGTGTTAATTGCGCATGTCGTAAACAATGTTTCTTGGATTGACGATGGGTGCCAATTCTCATTTATCTAGCAATGCCAATCATTTGTACTAAATTAGTCTTTGTTTTGTTTTTTTTTGCAATATTTCGCTCCAATTGTGGTTTTTAGAGACGGGTGCTACCCCAAGGATGTATTGACCTACATATTATTGAGGCGAACCCATTCCACAATTCTCGTATTTTGGGAACCTATCTCGAATGGGGTTCATATGTTCTAATCCATCCGTTATATACCCTTTATTTTTGATCAGCTTTTTGGGCAAGATCATGTGGCGACTTGTTTTGAATTCTTGATCTTGGGCTTTGTATCCGATGTATTGTCCAATATTCTGTACAGTAAAAGGGGGCACTTTGCCATGCACTGTGGATTTGGTTCAAAGCATCCTCTGAATGCTATCTGGGCCCTCATGGTTGCCAAGCTTCAGTGCGCTGTTTATGCTGGGTCTAATTTGGGATTTCTTAGCCGCCCATCGTCTGCTCTGAAGGTCTTTTACTCAGAATCGGTATGTTAATTATTTTTTTATTTATGGTTGTGCCAATGTGAGACTTCTCAGTATTTTGTATATTTGGTATTTTGTATGGTTAAAATCCAATCATAGGGTGATGACCTTTGACCGTTGGAGTCGTTGGGATTATTTTTAATTTTTAAAGGTGCACGAGAGAGGGTGTGACATCTATCGGAACCTTGATGGATTTACAGCTGCATGATGTTTACAACGTATGATGTCCAACTAGTCTCTCTCAGTGGTGCCTTTGAAATTTCCTTTTTGATCTATCTGTGAAGCTTAAGACACAAACACCAAATCTTAGAGTAGATCCAACCCATGGTGTCACCTATAGTACTTTTCAGTAGGCTAGGCGTTTTAATGAGGGCCATGTGTAGTGGGTTGAATTAAAATTCCACACTTAATCTATCGAAATATGTAGCATGATAGCAGAGAAATCAATTCTATTGCTTAAGCCTTAATGAATGCCTCAAGTTAACGTAAGTGCATCTACAGTTTACAGAAAATTCTGACACATTTGTTTCAGTGGTTTTCATGTAATAGGCGAGGTGATTTATTGGGTTTTTGAGAGCCCGTATTGTGACCCATCACATCAAAGCGTCCAGTTTGTCGCTCAAGGGTGCAATGTTGAGATTTTGTTTGCAGCCAAGACGCCCCATATTATCACTTAAAATTATACCTTCCGTGTGTAAATTGGGAGTAGCATTGGCAATTTTATAGAAAAAGATGGTTAATTTTTTTTTGCATGCATGATTAAATAATAGTTAAATGGCAAATTAGCGACACTGGTCCTGTTTTTTTTGATGTGATGAGTCACATTTTGGATACTAAGGAACCAATTTAGTCTTTGCACTCTTTGTAAAAGTGATGTCATCATGAAAGGCCAGATTATTCTTAGTTCGTGCATGTCACAGTTGATAAAATCGGGCCCCATATTTTATATTTCTGCCTCTCCCAAGTATGGACGCTTGTCCCAAATTTTCCCGCTGGTGCACGTGGTTGAATCTACTATAGTAATTTTGGCTTTTCGTTTTACAGCCACCATGGAGGGATTTTAAGGTGCATGCCTCAAGTGATTCTTTTTGATATTCTGAGCTATTTTTAAACATTTTCTATTGATGGTAATGTTCTGATGTCATTTAATTCTTATGTAAACCGTACCACCTGTTATAAACCAGACTTGTTGCAACCAATATTTATGTACTGAAATAAATGCACTTGTCAATTGTAGTCTATGTGGAATAACAAACAGCCGTATGTATCATGCAAAAAACCAATTTTTGGAAATTGAGAGCGCCCCCTCAGGAAATCTCTGAGTCGGGGGCCTTTAAGAATGAATTACGCGTTCGTACTTAAACAAATTCGGTAGGAAATGCCCCAAATGATCGTGTAATGTGACTGTCTAGATAGGATTAATTGGCCCATCGAATCATTATTAATTATTATTATTAATCTAATGAGTGCAATGAAGAGACCCGATATGTTTTCAAATCATCTACACACTAACCTAAGCGTTATGCGTTAGGTATCCATTAAATCTTAATAAGTAAATGTGATTTTTAAGGTCACAAATGGCAATAACAATATTCAAGCTACATAATGAAATTGTCTGAATATTTTTTGCCACTGTGGCCTTTAAATAACCTGAATCTCTTTCATTGATTATTACAACAAATGGAATCCCAAAAGCAAGCTGGTGAAAGCTGCAAGCAGAAAATAGGAATTTGGGCCCTTATGACTAACCTGTGACTGCTGTTGGCCGTTGTGTGTGTGTGTGTGGGGGGGGGGGGGGGCTTTACTTATATATTCAGTCAGGCCTACATCAATTTCGACTTGAGTACTTGAATTATTCAGGCATCCCAGCTTTGTAATTTCAAGAGGCTGAATTATTTTATAATTGATAGAGATTGAGTGTTTGTCACGTTTTACGCAAGAGAGGGATATTTAAAGATCCCTAGAAAATCTACAATTTTCCTCATCATACAAGACGAATGGATAGGTATCTATACGGAATGCTTCGAATATCTTCATGGCTTTCGGAAAACTCTTCAAGCCATCTGGCCAGACAGCAGTTTTGGAATCAATGTAGTTGAACTGCTCATAAAAGATTGGGTTATCCCTTGGAAACTGGTGGCACTCATGGGTGATCAAGTAGTCGTTATAGTCGGTATCCAGACATGTGTGTCTTACTTCCATCTGTAAACTGATGAAAAAAAAAAGATAATAGATCATTGATAGGGTCTTTAAGGATTCACTCCAGTAAATAACGTGAGAACGGTAAGTCCCCGCCCAACTGCAAATAAGGTGCTTTTTTTGGTGACAATCGCCTAAGTATACCCTAAAAACTGAGAGAAATGGCGAGATATGGGTTACAAATCATGGTTGCTATCAATATTAAATATAAATCTGTAAGAATATCAAAAAAAGATTGTCATTGATATGTTATTTTGATCCGACAAACCAATTTTAACCGTATCTTCAAGGACTTAAACATTTCACCTTGAGGTTGGGAAATTCAAATTTCTCACTTTTTTCGTTTTTATTAAAATTATAGGTTAAGATCGTTTTAATATCACAAAATATATATTTTATTCATATTTAAACATTATTCGACGAAAATACTTTGTTTGCACTCACTTTCTTTACTCTACATTGCATTATTAGATTAACTTACCAACTTTAAATTTACCGCGATTGCAATGCATTGTGGGAAACAACAGTGCCGTTCCCGGCACACATTGCCGGTTACGGCAACATTGCCGGCCCGAACAGTCGGCCCGAACTGCTTACAGGGAACACCTGACTGAAAAAGTGCTGTGACCTCCAGGGTCCACGGTGATGCTAGTCTTTACGGTCCAGTAGCTCGAAATTTTGGGGATAACTACCTAATTTCATGATTGATTCGGTAGGAGATATGAGATCTTCAAGCACGAATGTTAGATTTAAGTATGAGATGATGTTCCATTGAGGAGACAATGACGTTCTTATCTCGCCCATTTTGTACAGGAACGAATGGGAGCAGTATTTAGTGGTGTGAAACCTATTACGAGATGTGTATAGGATACTAGCGAAAATAGTTTGTGACCTCCACCTGACCTCGGTAAGTCAATTTGATCTTGTCAACTTGTTTTCAAAACACTAGTGATGAAAGCAGTCCCCTGGCCTAGTTGTTGGCCTTGCAGAGCGGGGGGGGGGGGGGGGGGGCCCAGCGCAGGGGCCCTGCTCGGGAGGCAAGGAAAGGTAAGTGTGAATAGAGCTGTAAAACACTCTAGGCTGGCTGAATCTTGTCAAGCGAATGTAAAATGATCGAGTCTAAGGTGCAAAATTCAGCAATCTGACTTGCGCAATGCTTTAGCCGATTAAAAAGCCACAATAAATGGATAAAATATAAGCCATGACAACTTTTGTGATGTAGGCCTACATGCCGGGTTTTACCAATGATGGCAGCTCTTCTTTTATCCAGAAAGTGAAGCTATTTTGAAAAACATGTTAAATTGAAAGTGTTTGTCAGCTATAATAGGACTTTGGTGTGACATGCTTACAAGCAGCCTCTCCCCCCCCCCCCCCCTCCGAGTAAACCCCATCCCCGAATAAGCCCCTCTTTTCCCTTCTCAAAGGCCAGGTGCAATAAGGAGCAAAGAATAAGTTATTTTATTTCTGATATATGCTTTAAAGCAATGGAAAACAGAAATGGTGTTTTGGGTGAGCCCTATCTAAGAAATCTTCAGTAGATAGCAGAATATGGATATTTTAGGACAAAACTATTTAGCTGTTCGCTTAATTGAAAAAAAAAAGAAATTATTCTCATGAATGATCACAACATGTGAAGGAGGTTTCAAGTAGACAAGAAATGATTAACCCTTTGAACTCTGAATATTTTATGTGGTACAAAATCTGAGATCTCTATAGGATTCACTCCAGTAAATAACGTGAGAAACCGGTAAGTCCAGCCCCCACTGCAAATGATGTTTTTTTTTTTTTTGGTGACCCTCACCTAAGTATACCCTAAAAACTGAGAGAAATGGAGAGATCTGGGTTACAAATCATGGTTGCTATCAATATTAAGTATAATATCTGTATTATATTATATATTATTCTTACAGGGAACACCTGACTGAAAAAGTGCTGTGACCTCCAGGGTCCACGGTGCATGCTAGTCTTCACGGTCCAGTAGCTCGAACATTTTGGGGATAACTACCCTAATTTCATGATTGATTCGGTAGGAGATATGATGATCTTCAAGCAGAATGTTAGCTTTAAGGTCTGAGATGTTCCATTGAGGAGAAAATGACGTTCTTATCTCGCTCATTTTGTACAGGAACGAATGGGAGCAGTATTTAGTAGTGTGAAACCTTAAGGGACAAGCAGGCCAAGCAGCGCCCATCATTCATTGTCTTCGAGACGATTGGCGGTATATATCTTTATGGTTGTTGTGAGAAGGGGGAGGGACCTTCAGGTTGAGCGAGATACAGAAATCACATTGTAATATATATTACACGAGCTGTGATAGTATGTTTTGTACACATATTTTTGTGCATTGAGAGATTACATGTTTTAACTATATGAATAATTTTCGCTGTGCTGGTATTTTCTTTTTCGAACCTGATAGAAAAAACAGTACGAGATTATGTGACTCCCGTTTGTGTCAAGCGCAGTGAACGTGAACCTTTGCTGAAAGCTAGCGAGGCAGCAATTCTGGCCGGAGCCTGCTGTATATTTGTAGACATAACAGCCTCGAGGCTGTTTTTCAATGAAAATTCAACCCCACGAAATTGCCTAGCACGGGTCGCGGTGTGGCAGGAGATATAGTCCTTTGGGCTCACAGTCCGACTACAATGGTGAACAATAGGGCAATCGATTCAGTTGACTCTTTACGCAACATTAATTCACGCTTTATTCGGTGTCGTCTATGGAGCCCGGACTATATCTACTTTTGCACCGGAAAAACACACGAGGAAATTTTCAGAAAGAAGTGTCCCATTTTTTTCGAATCCGAAACAATGTATAGGTTTCCCGGTCAATTTCATAGTAATTTCATTCGAATTAACTTTTGGGTTATTCGATTTCGCGCGAATTTGAACGCACTCTAAAGTATATTTCAAATTGCATATAACTCAATCCAATTTCGCAAATCGTTCAAGCAATTAAATGAATCCGAGGTCATTCAATCGCTAATAAGGTCGTCCAATTTCCCGTCTAAATGTTCAATCAATTTACATGAGAAGGTATGGAATTAGGAGAAAAGGTATTCAAAACGAAGCGTGACAGGTTCAGGTGGTTGCTTGTGCAAATGAATTCGTTTTCGTTCGTTCAAATGTACCACAGCTGCAATCTTTTATTTTAAGAACGGCAATTTTGGGTCGTGAATGAGATTTTAATAGGCCTATATATGCTAGCAAATATGTATAAATTTTCTTGGAAGGAACCCAGATAATTGAGTAAATGGTGTGTCACCCATATATTGAAAAACCAAAAAAAAAAAATCAACAATTAAAGATATACTGCCAGGGCCGTACGCAGGATTGTTTTACGGGGGGTACGGGTGTTCGAAAAAGTCGACCTCATTTTGGAAAAATATACTCATTTTGGAAAAATATACCTAAACCCCCTAAATGGTCCTTTTCTGGACGTTTTGAACATCTCATCACCAAAAAATGTAGACTTTTTCGTCATATTTCCTCTAAATTTTTGGACGTTTTTACCCCCCAAAAATCGGCAAAAAGTGGACTTTTTGGGGGTGGGGTTGCGCCGGCGTACGGGCTTGTATACACGCTGCAATGTTGTACAGTACATATACCTCACTCCTGTCCACAAACTGTTTTAAAAAAATTGTGTGGTATAGGGTGTGCACACGTGGTGTTGGGGTTTTGTTTGTGTGTTTAGGCTTTGAAATTTTAAAATGGTGTTTGCGAAGTTCGTGCAGGACGTCTTTTTATTCCTAAACATAGTTTTACTGGGTGAGATTATGTATGCCTATGATTGTATACACAACTGTTTTCGGCAGGACTTCGACAAGGGAAATAAGTCCTTGCATATTTCATTCACCAAATTAATACAATGCGAGAATATGTGAACATGGTAGGGTCTCTTCTGATGTGAAATCTTCAATAACATTTTTATAAAGAAAAATAAAAACAAAAATAACAACAAAACAAAGCGGATAAAAAGTTACAAACAAGAAAGGGGATATATATATAATATATATTATATTATATAATATATATAGATATTATATATATATATATATATAGGTCCAAATTGGTACATGGTTATGATGTAGCAGTGCACAAATATCTGTCTACAATACTAACACAACGCTCGGTCGAAAAACCCCTTCACGTGGAATAGCAACTGATACTACAAGAGACACTGGCACAAAAACCTTGTAAGAATTAAACAAAACAATGTACACACAACGCATATGTTAAAACCTATAATAAACTGTATAACTACAAAGTGTGACAACCTGTAAGCGCTAGAATACCACAACTGTAAATGCACCAAAATGCGATTTATTTTACAAGCCTGAGAAAAATATAAAACGAATCAAATTTATAGTTCACAGTCCATTTGGTTTTACAGTGCCCAATTTTAAAATGATCTGTTTTCAAGTGTCACTACGGGGTCTTTGTGGTTACCCCTACACCCCTACAAGCAATGGCCCCGTGCACAAAAATTCATTAATGCTTAACAGTGACGGGATTAAAATGTTTAGTCAACTGGAAAACCCTCAAATTTATTCTGATGGATCGAGATGTTTCCTGTCACAGCATATAAAAGAGACCGTAATCTATTTAATCCATTTAGTTCGTGCTTTTCCCTCCCCGTTCGTCTTTGATTGAAGCTCCCGGTACAATCCCAGGTAACGTCAAGATTAACACCTGCAAAGTGGTTCCCAAAGATAACATGAACTCTTATTCAGGGTCCAACAACTCTTTTCAAGGTTAACCGGGTCACTTCCAACGGGTACCACCCGCACCCTTGGTTTATTTATCATAATGCAAAAATGTCACATCCTTTATATTGTGAAACTCAACGTAAACTTGCTGATCGCATTACAATATCTCCGATCCATCATAATAAGATTCTGAGGGTTTTCCATTGCTACACCTTTTAATCCATCCGCAAAATGGTAGCCTTAATGAATTTTTGTGTCATCCGGGCCATTGCTTTTGTAGGGTTAACCAAAAAGCCGTAGTGACACTGAACACAGACTCATTTCCAAATTGGCACTTGTCCAACCAAATGGACTTAACTATAAATTTGATTCGGTTAATATGTTTCTTCTCATGCTTTTAAAAATAAATCGCATTTTGGTGCATTTAAAGTTGTGGTTCTAGCGCTTACCAAGTTTTCACACTTATGTATTATACGTATTATAGGTTTTCACACTATTCGTTTGTGTTTTACATTTTTTGTTTTAATTCTTACAGGTTTTCTTGCCAGAGTCTCCTGTAGTATCAGTTGCTATTCCACCGGTGAAGGTTTATACCCGAAGCGTTGTGTTTAGATTTATTTACTATATTTGTGCCCTGCTACTCAAACCATGTACCAATTTGAGACTATATGAACAAGTGCTACGCAGTACCTCGAGACATCTAATATTATATATATATATATATATATTATATATATAGAATATCTATATATATATGATTAAGAGCCCATCATTTAGCCATCATTTCTTGGAGGTTTCTACTGACTCTTATGGTTATGTTCAAGGATTAATATCCAGACATAGCGTTAAACGTTTGGCCTTTGGCCTTTTTAACGGCATGCACTACACCCGACTTTGGTCAACTTGATTATCTATATATATAGTATAATAATATAATATATACTATATATATATATAATATTATATATATATATTATATCCATCGCAACTGTTATAAATTTCTGGCATGCAATAATTTCCTGAATTTTTTTTTTTGGTTCCGTAATTCAAACTACGGGAAAAATTCTGTTAAAACCCAACATTTTTTTTCCATAATATGAGAACAAATTTCTGTAAAATTACTGTCAAATTTCCGCATTAACTGACAGAAATTTCTGTAAAATTAACCCGTAAAAATACTGGAAATACTGCGCCAGAAATTTTTCCGTTAATTTACGGAAAACTTTTACAGTGTATATAATTTTTAAAGTTGTATATATATTATATATATTATATATATATACTAATATATGCTATATATATATATATAATATATAGATATTAGTATATATATATATATAATTATATTCTATATATTATATATATTATATATATAATCTATATTATACTCTCCCCTCTCTCTCTCTCTCGTCTCTCCTCTCTCTCGCTCTCTCTCTCTCTCCTCTATCTCTATCTATATACATCTCTAAAGCGTTATCGCGGGTCACAACGCGAAAAACTCGATTTCTGGATTAAATCGTATATCGTGACGCGGCGAACGCTGATTAAAAGAAAAAACAACACTTTTATAATGACTTCGTTACTTACTGGTTATCGTTTAATTTTCCGAAATAATTATTCTACAGTATAGAAATAATTTCAGATTTATTACGCCTTACCATGGTTTGAAGATTGTTCATTTATCACCAGAATGCCCACACTGTAAATTGAATGAACATAAACAACTGAAACACAAGTAGACTTACGTTGCCACGTGACGACATACATGGTATTTTGTATGTCATTTTATCCAAATTCCGTGCGTTTAGACACTTGTTTGGATAAAAACTAATTTTGATTTGAACCGAACTGCAATTTAAAAATTGTACCGAAAATGAAACCTTGAATGTCTGAACATTACACTGTTTGTTTTGTATGAAATTGATACCGGTGTATGCTATGCATCAACTTCATCACAAATTGAAATACCATAACACTTATTTGAATGAAATAAGTACGAATTTTGACCGGGAAAACCTCTATTAGATCACAACCTGAAGTGAATAAGCCGAATATAAAAACAAAAAAAAAAAAACTTATTTGTTCGCAATTTAGAGTATTTTATGTGTCGTGCAACAAAAAAAAACACAAAAAATCAACGCATGGTTTACTATAGGTACGAAAAATTGCGCTAGCAGGCAAATTCAAACAAAGGTTGTGGTTTTTCTTTATACTTGTTTGTCCAATACACCTTCAACATTTTTTTCTCGGAAGTCTCTACAACCAATCAATGCAATGGCATGGAATTTGTATCCCCGAAAAAATATCCTCCTGTTGTTCTGGGAGCAATACAACTTGAGAATTTGGAACATCTGCGCACATGTGGGCTCTGAAGAATACTACCTGTTCTGAGACTTATTCGCAAGAGACTTCAACGGGACTTGATCGCACTGCGAGTGGCCCACCGCGAACATTGATATGTTTGTTAACTAACCGACTCCCTTATAACCTGTAATCTTATTTCCCACAGGACTAAAGGGGGATGGCCCCGATTTTAAGGATATGAAGTTTTGCATCTTGATAGATTGGCCTTCAGCCCAAACCCCCATCTGTAAGTTCAAGCGATATTTCAATCCGTTTTCATGTGAGAGCTAAAAACGTGATTTTGTAAGACCCATAGAGTACTGTGTAAAATTAATATTGGTCGACCAAAATGGGGTACATTTTCGCTCATTACCTCCAAACCAAACATCCTTTGGCCCTAAGATTTCACAGGGTAAATGAGAAAAATAGTGGCTTTCTTCTTATACCAAAGTATTGACCACTTCCGGTAAAATCTGGGGCTTCTGGGGACGAGGCTTTTAGCGATCGGGCCATGGACCTTTAATTGATGTTATGATGTTTCACAACCCATGATTAACTCTGTGTCAGATGGAATAATATGTTAACGAATTCGTGTTCACTACAAAGTAACGGATGGCTTTCAGTAATCTTTCAAAGTGAAATTTCAACTTCTAATATTGTTTTTAATCCGAAGGTATTCTGGCATTGTTCATTGTAAATGACAGCTTAAGTTTTCATTAGGGCCAAAGTCGCCCATGTGGTTAATTTAACTATTATGGAGTTAAGCAAGGATATATCAACTATATAATTTTGTGTTTAAGATTCAAACTTATGGAGTACTTACGGTCAGTGTCAATCCAAAGGGAGATGATCTGTACATTTGCGTCAACTACAAGAAAAAAGGTTGTGACTTCATTTCGCCGTCGCTGTAATCAATGCTGGTAGGTTCACCTGATTCTCAAAATATCTTTTCCTGGATTGCCATCTTGGAATTGTAGGCGAGCACAATGACGATCAAGTTGGTCTGTAATCATCAAAATAATGCGCCACGGGACAAGTAGCACCGTTACAATCTTGTTAAATCGAAATTTTCGGGGTAGTTACTTTTGAACACGGTCCAAAGCCCCATTTGCTATAGCGGAAGGGAGAAAATGAAATATTGCCTTTGAACAGATCGAATATCAGCTGATATTGAATATTATCAGCGATGACTAAACTAATTACGCTCATTGGGAATGAATGAATTTCAAAAAATTCAAGTGAGAGCAAACAGCCAAGTCAGGGTTAAATTGTGTTTTGGGGCAGTGATTTTTAAGGGGTGAAAATGGTCACTGTTCTAATGCTTTTAATTTACTATATGCTGGTAGCTCTGAAAGAGTCACATTCCCACTTGGCATAGGTGTCGACAGACTGTAGTACCCGTACCATACCCTTACCCGTACCCATACCCGGGTACAAAAAAATGGCGTACCCGTAACCGTACCCAAACACATAGTCTCGGGACCATAACCCGTACCCGTACCCTGACTTTATCACATGATGGACCCGGACCCGTACCCGTACCCACAGTCTCGGACCCGTACCCGTCCATGGTCTTGGACCCCAGAACCCGTACCGGACCCCATGGTCTCCGGGACAATACCCGTACCATACCCATGGTTCTGGATCCGGTACCCATACCCACGGTTTCGGACCCATACCGAGACCCGTATCCGTCCCATGCATACCCATGGTCTTGTAACAATACCCGGTTCCATTTTGTTGTTGCCATACTATTACCTGTACCCTATGTAAATTTTAAAAAAAAAAAAAAACTAAACTGGCCCGGTAAGTCTTGTTTAATTGATATTAATGGAGTTTAATTTGTTTTGGCTTTGATGAATCATCGGGTTTTCCCTAAAAATCGTTTTGGCCTGCAGGTTAAAGATCCCCATCTGGAAGGATAGGCTGAGAATTAGTTCTTTGGTACAAAAAAAACGGAAATTTCAACTTTTGGTGCTTTGAAGCAAATAGAAATGGTTTATCTTAAAATAATATAAGTAAACTCTATTTACCTTTGTTTTACTGTTCACCGGTTGATACTACATTTCTGGTAGCCAAATACCCAAAAAATCAAAATATGTATCCCTTTTTATACAACCAAAACTATTTTCAGTCTATTCTACAGTTTTGTCACATAATTATACAGATACACCACGGATATTATAGTATGCACTATGCAGTAATAGCACCACAGAGGTATGCCTAGTGCTGTCACAATTAATGCGCACTGTTCGAGCCATTAACTGTCCCCAATATTGAAATGCACTTAACCCATAGGGGACACTTACATGTACTTCAACAATAATTGGGATAGTGACATATCTTGAAAAGTACTGATTTCTTCCTTTCTGCCACTTTTTTCGTGCTAAAAATACTAAGGATTCCACAGACTTACCCTCATTCTTATAGCTATTCATGCCAAATCAATATTGACCTTTCAG
The DNA here is from genome assembly GCA_023653785.1 of Ophioderma brevispina. Classification (NCBI taxonomy): domain Eukaryota; kingdom Metazoa; phylum Echinodermata; class Ophiuroidea; order Amphilepidida; family Ophiodermatidae; genus Ophioderma; species Ophioderma brevispina. The sequence goes on from JAMKCH010008356.1 coordinate 102,950, forward strand.
TGGATCACTGATTAGTGTCTTTAAGTTTTGGAACTCTTGCACTTATATGTACAAGGATAATTACTACAAGGCCTGTCCCCGTCCCAAAGACTCGTACCCCATACCCATGCACTGTACCCGTACCCGTACCCAGGGTTTGTGGTAAGCGGGACCCGTACCCATAACCATACCCATGGGCTTGGACTCGTACCCGTACCCATACCCATGACTTTTGCACAAGTTGGACCCGTACCCATACACGTACCCGTGGTCTGGGACCCGGACCCGTACCCGTACCACGGTCTCGGACCCATACCCGTACCCATACCCATGGTTAGGACCCGTACCCCTACCCGTAACCTGATCCCGTACCACCTACAAGTCTGTGTACGATGTAAAACCATACGTCAAAGCTGTTATCTACCTAAATACCGACATACCTGTACGTACGTACCTACATGCCATACCTGTACGTAGTTACCCTACCTACATACATGTAACGTACGTAACCTACCTACATACCTGTAGTACCTATCTACATACCTGTACGTACTACTACCTACATATTCTATACGTACGTACCTACCTTACATACCTGTACGTACCTACCTACATACCTGTAGTACCCACTACTTACATACCTGTACGTAAACTACCTACATACTGTACGTACCTCCTACACCCCTGTACTTACCTAAATACCTGTATGTTACCTACTACATACATGTACGGTTCATACCTACAACCTGTTACGTACCTACCGACATACTGTACGTACCTACCTACACGTACCTACCTACATACCTTTACGTACGTACCTACCCACCTACCTACCTTCCTACCTGCCTACCTACCTACATACCTTTACCTCCTACTACCTAAACCGACCTACCTACCCTAACCTACATCCTAAGCAGCCCGATTAAATTTGGACACAGGTTCTTTCTGAGGTATAAACAGTGGATTGTAGAATGTGATAGCAGAACGGGGTTTCAGGGTGGAGAGTTCCACAGTTAGGAGCGGTTGAGAGAAACGGGCAGCTGAAAAAGACCTTCAATTTTTTGGTGGAGCAAGAATTCTGATGTTTTCTGAATTTCTGAGAATTCCCACTACTTCAGCTCTATTGTACGTTTATGTTGGTGAAAATCAGACATTTCCGTTCCGATGCCTTACAGTTTAATCAAAGTGCATTGTACCACAAAAGTAAATACTATTCTTATGTTCTTATTGTTTTTCAAGCAGCTGTATTTAATTTTTATCTTATTGTTTTTCAAACAGTGTGATTTAAGAAAAGAAAAGGCCAAAAAGAAATTATTTTGGCTAATTATGTTGATTATTTTCCTGAATATTTTGTTATTATAATTTAGCATTTAATTATGTTAGAAAAATAAATTTAACATTTTCAAATCACAAAACTTGCAATACATTTTAATAAATAAAATAATTGTTGTCTGAAACTTAATTGCCCTAGATCTTTTTTTTGCAATTTCGGCAACTTGGGAAATTTGCCGCCCCAAAATTTTGACTTTCCGAATAGTATATGACCACTAAAATTGGCACAACGTAGGTTTTATAATGATCTGCAACTTAATGGAAGGGATTTGTGATATCGGTCTTACTTTTGATTTATAAGCCTTCAAAGTCAAATCAGCAAGAAAAAATTGAATTTTTCAAGAAATTGGTTGGCATGGCAACACGCGGATAAAAATGAAAAATGTCTCCGCATTAGGTTGCACAAAAACTGACCCATGTACTTACCTGGGATAGCAGACAAATGGTTAAAAAAGACCCTATTAGTACTATTTGGGGGGCAAAATGTGCAATTGTGCTTTACCCAAATTCAACACATTTTGAACTTTTGACCCCAGATAGTTGCATATGAGTATCGAAATTTACAAAATAAATATAATTTCTGAAACCTCAGTCACCCAAAAAATATATTTTGTAATGATATAGAACAAGCCATACTTCCAACAGTTCAAACTACTTCTACCCTGCTTTTCAAAATAACACCTCAAAATGAGGGTAGATGCCCCCTTAAATTTTGGAACAGTGAGACGTATGGTGTCCATTGCAGAACGCAAGCTGTAATGACTTGTTATATAGTTTTAATGATCAAGCAAGGTGATTTGGTTCATATCCTTTGAAGCATTTGATATAGTGACGTATATGAAACGCAATTTCACGTAACGGCGTATTTGTCATTTTCACGGTCATATTGTTGCATCAACTTTTTGTCACTGATTGTAAATTCATGTGACAATCAGTCAAAATTGTATTGGAAGAATTGCATTGTGTGAAGAACACTATACCTTCTCTTCTACCAGCCATACGGGGTGGTTGTCTAAGAAGACAACCAAATTAGGGATTTTTATTGAAAAAATATTAATCATTTTACTATATTAATTCCTTTTAGCTATCCTGTTTAATAAGGTTTCAAAAGAATTTTCAAATTTTTTAAATCGATCGAGACAGTTAAAGGGCGGCTACAGTTATTTTTTGTGAAGTTATCCATTTTCAGCCCCGAACAAATTGCACACGGACTGTACACGTGAGACTCATTACAATACAGCGCGAGGGTTCAAAATTGATTAACATGTTGATTTCTTTGAGGTGGCATTCAAATGCTAAGCAGGGCATGTGTTAAATGATAATGTGTATGATGGGAAAAGATTGTGAATCTAGGAAGTTCCTTCATGGGGAATTGATGATTTGGAGGGAAATTTTGACTTTTCAGAAAATACAGTAAAAAATGTAGGAAATATTTAATTTTATTCCAAATGTGTAATTAATGGCGGGTATGCAAATCCCAAAGGTGAACGGAAAACCAAGAATATATACATTATGGATTCATTGGCGGGTTTTTCACATCGGGTATTTTCACTTACGCAACTGTAACTTTTGAACGCATGAATCTATTTTGAAGCAGTAATTTTTCTATGAGAGCTGAGAAAACAGTGGGATGTACTACATAAAGAAATTTTTGAGTAACACAGGGCTTTCCACGAAAAATCGCCCAATTTGGTTCAAACTCATTCAAGAAAATGCAAGTATCCATTGTCCTTTTGTTTGAAGTAGAAGGGCCCCAGAGTAAACCATTTTCACGAAAGTCCACCCCAAAACATCCACCTTTTTCACAGCTAGAGTTTACATCATACTGTAATTAAATTCATGATTCTCTCCTTTTGTAGCACACTCACAACATTGTGACAGACTCCTGAATATATGTTTATTTTTTGGTGTATTAAATCAATGTTAAAATTTTAATCAAATAAATTATGATGACTTGCAATTGTGGTCCTGCAATAAGCATGACTTGTCTGATTGACCTAGTTCCAAATGGACTAGATTGTGAGAATTCCTGAAGAACATGTCCCGAAGATGTTCGCAGTCATAGGACAATAGGAGCACCGGTGTTTTTATATATCTTCTCCATTCAAGAACTGAATAGAGGTTCTTTGTTTACCTATAGGAAGCCAGATTGCACACCTGTTTATGAACAATGGACTTTGTGTAATTGTTACGTCAAAACACTTCGAGCACAGGATGTGGACTTCCTTTAAACATGTTTCAGCGAACTGAAAAGATGGCGAAATGTTTGTCTTGTCTTCGCATGTTTTGTTGCATCATGGGAAATTTTCTAAGGACAAATTCTGTTTCAAGTCATTTTTCCACGGAGTACCTGTATGGACTATTAAGCTGGAGTAATACTTCCAGTTTTTCTCCAAGTCTACGAGTTGACAAATTAATCGGACGGTCTAGACCAAAAGGACTTTTGCGCTATTAACGCGAAACTAGCTGAACTGTACCAGCAAGAATTGTGTCGCCAAAATTTATGTGGACCTGATTCTACAGAGACTGGTGCGCACCCAACGTGAACTTTGAAATTGATTAATTAATGATTATGTGCATGGTGTGTTTGTAAATAGGTAAGAAACATAATATTTTTGCGCATTGTTAATTGTGTATATTGTGTGATTGATCATATTTCATTTATGTATTAAAATCATTGTTTTGAATTTACATCTTAGTCAAGTCAATCTTCTTACACAGCTGTTTGACCCCATGCAAATTGTCTCTTTTATTTTTTAGAGCAATATTTAGCAATGGCGACACAATTTTGACAACTGATATAAGTAGGGACATTCAAGAACTATTACCTCCACAAAAATCAGAAAAATCCATTGTGGGAATCTTGCTATATAAGCCTACAAAGGTCATAATTTGTATGTTATAGCGCCCTCTATATGCCCATTTCCCATAGAAAGACGTGTAAAACTGATTGTTATGAAAAATCATATTTGCAAATTTCATCGAATTTACACAGAATGTAGTTAGTGGCATAAATACTCCAAATTAGTTGTCAAAAGTGTGTCGCCGTTGATATTTTTTGTTTTATTCTTGTGAATTTCGTTTTATGACCACGGGAGGTTACTTTTCTGACCTTGGGTACACCTGTAACAACATTACGAACAGAACAATACCACATTATGGTTAAAATGTTGTAACATGTCGTGTGTATAGCTGCATGTTTCAGAACTACCTGCATATTTGACAATCGAGTTTTATGGACCACTGGAGATTACTTTTCTGACCTTGGGTACACCTGTAACAACATTACGAACAGAACAATACCACATGTGGTTAAAATGTTGTAACATGTCGTGTGTATAGCTGAATGTTTCAGAACTACCTGCATATTTGACAATCGAGTTGAGTAAAAACAAAGGCAACTCATCCACTGATCATTTCCATCTAAACTACCAAAAATCAAGTTACGCTATTATCTCCTTGGTGTCCCATTCATCTGAAAATTGAAAATTTCATCTCATTTACAATGGCTTATACATTAGTTTTGTACATTGCAACAATATTCGTATCAGCTGAAATTCATTCAGTTCAAAGTCAATTATTTTCATTTTCCCCCTTTCGGTACAGCAAATGGGGTTTTGGTCCATGTCCAAAAGTAACTTCTATGAAAAATTTCGACATTACAAGATTGTACGGTGCTACTTGGTATCCAGTGGCGCATTATTTTGATACAGACCAACTTGATCGTCATTGTGCTCGCATACAATTCGAAGATGGAAATCCAGGAAAAGATATTTGCAGAATCAAGGTGAACCTTACCGGCATTGATTACAGCGACGGCGAAATGAAGTCACAACCTTTTTTCTTGTTGTTACAAAATGAAACAGATCATTCTACTTGGATTGACACTGACCGTAAGTACTCATAACTTGACATCTTTAAACATAATAGGTGATATGACTCTTGCTTTATTTCATTGAAACCTCTGTACGATGTTGCTAGTAGGCCAAATATCAACAATCAACTCCAATACGAGATTAAGTTAAATTAGCACATGGCGACGTTGGCCCAAAATGAAACTTAAGTCTTGTCTTGTGACAGTATTGTTGCTGGACATACACATGAGTCACATAATCTAGTATTGTTTTCTACCAGGTTCGAAAAAAATACCAACATAACGAAGATTGTTCATATAGTTAAAACATTTAGGCCAATTACTAGTTTTGTAAGCCTACCTCCATAGTTACCGCTCGCCAACTTACGGGCAAGTTATTAGCGTGCTAAATCGGAGAGAAGAGCTGATGAGTAACTTCTGAGTAGTAACCTCTCAATTAAATAATAAAGGATAGATTACTTCGCTATTAATTTTACATCATCATCCCCCACACCATCAAAGTTACAGAAAATGACAAGAGAAGTTGGTGTTTTTCAGAATCAGCAGTCGTAAATGGGATTCCGTAAAATTGAAAACACCAGCACACGTGAATGTAAACACGTCCTTCGTGATGCAATTCATCCCGTTTCAAACATTTTATTTTTTTATGAAGAAATTTATACCAGAAATTCGTCGTAATATTTGGAGCAACTTTTTAGCGAGGCTTTTACCAAAATATTAATTAAGAAGAAAGATAATTTAGGTTGAAAAATGTTTCTTGCTGAGAAGAATTTGATTGTAGCACTATAATCTGATCAAACAACCCACCCATAAGACATACCTTCGTGGCGTGAATTGTGAAGTTGTAGTACGATACTATTATTTATTTATTTTGTTAGGTAAAATAAAATCAAACATGTTCTTTAGAGTACCGTGTCAGCTCTTTTTTTTCTTATTTTGTTTTTGTTTCAACACGACTATTAAAGACTATTAAAGAATATTTAGAGATCTATATTTGTTTTTATTTCTTTCATTTATTTTGATATATATGTTTTAGATAGGTCTTTTTGTAAATGCTATAGAGTGATACACCATTCCCCACAGAATGCTCATTATTATTAAGAATCAAAATGTGATATTTTTAAAATTATTATTATTTGACGTATAATTTATGAAAAAAAAAGCATATTAAATCTGAAATTGATTACAATGATAAAAGTAGCAAATTGGAGTTGATTGTGATAATTTCTTAACTTCAATGCACCTAATATAGAATATAGGACGTATACCAAATAACCAACTGTATAATCGCTGTATAACTAATTTCGTAGTGCCCCTAAGGGGAGGGGAAACCAAGTGTAAATTCATAATAAATTATTAAATCATAACTGTCTGTTTCAGCACATAAAACTGGCACATTTTTTTGGAAAATGATTAAAATGTCATCCCAATTTCTTTTTCTCAATATCAGTGACTAATTGATATGTATAGACTTCAGCAAACCATGAGCTAAAGATATTCACCAATCGGCCCGGTATACGGAGCCATTGTTATATTGCCATGCACTTTAGAAGATACCAGGTGTTATCACTTCCAGGTTCGGGTTGAGTAATAAAATACCCGTTCTCTTTCACAATAACTAACCAGCTTACATTATAATATAGGTCGTTGACACTAAGGTTTCTTTTTGACAAACGCGGTAATTGAATAGAAATGAAGTTAAGCAAAGGTTACGGATTCTGGTTCTGCACAAAGTTGTTAGGTCAAAGATCGCCCATCAACATGTTGGGCATGATTTTTGTTCGTCTTCGTCTTTGCGAATAAATGATAAAATACGGCTAAAGTTAATTGAACACGCACAATAGAATCTCAAGATTTACTTATTTGTGAATGAGGATAGGTATTTTGTGCTTACGTCATTAAAAAATACTCAGTCTAAATCAGAGAGGTGATAACACCTAAAGTCTTTTAAACTGCGAGACAATATAACAATGGCCCTGCACTTCCAGATGAAAAGGAATCTGAAGTGATTTTCTCCACCGCATACCGGGCCAATAGTTGGATATCTTTAGCTCCATTCTTTTCTGAAGTCTAGTGTATCCATTGGTCACTGATATTGGAGAAAAGAAATTGAGGTGGCATTTTATTCATTTTCAAGAAAATGTGCCAGTTTTATTCGCTGGAACAGACAATTATATGATTTTAATAATTTATAATGAATTTACACTTGGTTTTACGAAACAATTGGGCACAGAAGGGCGTGTCCAGACTACTAATTAACAAAATCATTATCTTTACCTAATGATGTTCCACATGTAGGCCTTAACATTAAAATCGCTACATGATCGGCGGTTACTCTTGCTGCATAGCAAAGAGTAATTGTCGAGTAAGAAACAATACTCAGTCTGATGTCGGTTAAGTTACTAGTCTGATAAAATTATCCTGATTTGGCGCACGCAATATCGCGAGATAACTCTCATCTTACTAGGCTATTAGGTTACTCGTCAGTTTCTCCGGTTTGGTGCACGTCGGCCCTAATCTTTTAGTCCACAAAAATATGTGTACAAACCTCATTATCACAGCTGGTGTAATATGATTTCTGTAATGTGATTTCTGTATCTCGCTCAGTCTCAAGGTAACTTCTCCCTTCTGACCACAACCATAAAGATACCATCAATCTCCTTAAAGGTGCAACGAGAGATTTCAAATAACAAGTGCCCCGAAAAAATGTGAAAATTCTAATTTTGGCACTGGTGTAAAGCTTTATATAAAAAATATTCCCATCTGTAAGGATTAAGCTGAGAACTGTTTCTTTGGTACAAACATTTTGAAATTTCTAATTTCGTATAGGAGCAAATACGAAATTCAGCCTATGTTTTCTATTGAAATAGGCATATACAAATCACCTTTTGTTTTCATTTAAAGTTATTTCTGTAACCAAATAAAAGGTAGGGAATCTATTGAGCATCTAATCTATATGAAATCACTACATATCACAGAAAATATGGATGGCTTGAAATCTCTCGTTGCTGGTTGGCCTGCTTGTCCCTTAAAAGACCATATCAATGATCTCTCCACTGTTTTTCATCGTTTACAGGTGGAAGTAAAACATACTTTCTGGACACCGACTATAACGACTATTTGATTACCCACGAGTGCCACCAGTTTCCAAGGGATAACCCAATCTTTTATGAGCAGTTCAACTACATTGATTCCAAAACTGCTGTCTGGCCAGATGGCTTGAAGAGTTTCCCGAAAGCAATGAAGATCTTCGAAGCATTCCGTATAGATACCTATCCATTCGTCTTGTATGATGAGGAAAAATGTAGATTTTCTAGGGATCTTTAAATATCCCTCTCTTGCGTAAAACGTGACAAGCTCTCAATCTCTATCAATTATAAAATAAATTCAGATTTCATCCTCTCGAAATCACAAAGCTAGGATGCCTGAATAATTCAAGTACTCAATTCGAAATTGATGTAGGCCTGAAAGCAATGACGATCTTCGAAGCATTCCGTATAGATACCTATCCATTCGTCTTGTATGATGAGGAAAAATGTAGGATTTCTAGGGAGTTTTAAATTTCTCTCTCTTGAGTATAACGGAACAAGCTCCCAATCTCTATCAATTTTAAATTCAGTTCAGATTTCAGCCTCTTATTTTAAATTTGTCATTTTGAGAGAAGGTACGCTTTTTTTCTCGGTGGACGTTTTTGTCAATTGACCTATCACAAAGCTACAACGGTTTAAAGATTATCCGTAAAATTGTTGACTCCGTAAATCCGTATTTTTTTATTTGAAAATATTCTGTAGTTTTTTTCCTCTTATAATATGGATGTTTTGCCGTAAAGCATGTATAGTTTATGCTAATTAGTTTTTTTATCTTTTATAATAATAAATAAAGTACCTTTAACTGCCAAAACTACCTCTAAACTACGGATTCAAACTCCTAAATAACTAGACAATACACTGTAACCTTGTGATTACAAATATTAAAAACAAGTATTTAATCAATTGTGTGTTTAAAAAATCAATCTCATTATAACATCGATTAGGTATCCATAATCAAAGATGAATCTATAATAAAGTTGTTAATGTATGAACTACTAAACTTACTACCTGGTTGTTTGCCAGCGACCGGGCGAGCAGATTACTATAAATAATCAGAACTTGCAAGAGTCCTGGCGAATATTCCAGCGCAAAACTTCAGTTTCCAATAGTGGGACGTGTTCACGGACGACTTGTCCTTATACTGAAGAAAACCAACTCCTAACTTGACTCCCGATGCTCGGATGTCGACTAAATATAACGTCCAAAAGAAGGCTGAGCTTGTTTATCCTTGATAACTCATAGGCCACGAAAGGCGGAAACCGAATACGGCTACACAATCGACAAAACTGCTGGAGCTGAGACTACTAAGACACTGTCCACTTATGGAAGACTTGACTGGAACTGTGATTACTTTCCTGTAACTGGAAACTCTGCTAATACTTGGAGCAAGATGTTAAGACACTCTGCTAATAACCTTAATTGGAGTAAGATGGTTATGATACCACTCATCTTCTCTCACCATAGCCTTTATATATCCTCTCAAACAAGAGCTATAAGGATCGTCCCTCTCTATATGAGTCATGTGCTTAATATAGTCCATTACATCATAATCTGGATTGCTCTACTACCATTCCCCATGTACTGTAATGGATTTGGGATCTCAAGCAGCTACTCACTGACTGTGTATTATACAGTCAGTGCGCACCTATGCCAGACTCCTACCAACCACCATGGGTTTATCTCCTAGACTCCAGAACTTTCTAATGACATCACTAAGGTTCTAGACGCTTCTTCCGGTTTTCTGTTTTCCTTTCTTCTGAGATCTGCTGCTTTCATTTCTCTATTTGCTTCCCACACACCAATAGGCACAGAAACAGGTAATTTTATATTATGTTAGATTAATTAATTTCAAATATTTATGTGCTACCTTATTACTCAGTCTTACTCAAAGTGAAATAAATCATTGCTAATTCTCGGGGGGGCTGTAACAGATAGACAACATCCGATAACAGTAAGGGATGAACATCTAAATGCGTGTAAACTTCCACCTTGCAATGTTGATCGGATCCGCCGCTTTATCACATTTTGTCATCATCTCGTCCGCTCACTAATTTTATCTCGCATTGACTATGTTATTCACATTCGTCATAGGCGTAAATCCCGGAGGGAAAGGGGGAGATATCCCCCCAATAATTTGACGAAGGGGGATGGTCAATACGATCCTCCTCCCCCCATGTTGATGCCCGTTCATGTGTTTTTACCAAAAATAACCTCATACTTTACCATAATACTTTAAAAATGGTAAATTGTCGCGCGCTTTGCGCGCATTTTGTTCTAATTACAATTACATTTGACGATTTTAGCTTCTAAATGGCTAATTTTTTAGCGCGCTTCCCCTCGCACATGTGCTAATAATGCATCTTTTTAGCAAACCTTGCTTCATTCATAAATTTTCATCAACCCCATCCCCCCCAATGTCAAAAAAATTTACGCCACTAAATGTCGGCCAGATATTGGAGAAAACATCAGATTTTGCAGAATAGTGCAGCCAGGCTGGTGTTCATATCTGATAGAAGGACAACAGCCACACCACTTCCTAAATAGATCCATTGGCTACCGATCAGTGAACGTGTCTTTAAGCTATGCTTCTTACCTACAAGAGTATTTCATACTATCATACTTGTCCGAAAACCTTTCTTTGTATATTCCTAGCAGGCCAGGCTTGGGTGTGAAGTTGACAAGACGCTCCTCATTGTTCCTCATGTTTGATTGTTTTATGAATAACTGCCATTGTAATTTCATTATAGATAGGAAATCTATCCCTGGCTAAGCGAAATGAAGTTTTTACCTTCCTGATGTGGGTTTAAACATTTAAGCGTCCAAGATGGTCGCCTAAAGGAGGCATGTTTTGTTAAATGTACTTAAATTGGCAAATTGTTGGGGTAAGAATGTGAGTCATACCTTGAGAGCACCAAAACGAGAATTAATGGCATTTGTATTTTGCGGACATGATCTTAACTCATTATGGCGACGGTAATACCCGCTAAAGGGGACCTAAATCAAGAAGAAAAACACCCCTGCACATCCTTTTCGACATAATAAGAACCATAAGGAAAACTATTGATAACATTTTCCCGCAATTTTCGCTCATACTTCTGGACAATTGCAGACCACCCTACACGAGTTGACACTGGAAAGAACGATGATCTTGGCAGTAACTTTATTTATAGAGTCAATTTAAATCACGTCATATGACCTAACTAGTAACCAGCTAGAGTAACAGCACTCTCTTGGACAAGTGAATACCCCGCTTTAATATTTTTACATCTTGGAAATAATTTAGGGCCATTATTAGAAAGTGTTTTATATCACGTCGAAAAGATGGTTAGGGCTGCTTTCCTTCTTGATATACGCACCCTAGAGCAAACATAATTACCGCCGTCTTGAAAAACAAGTCTGTGAGTAAAATAAAAATGCCATATATCGTCGGCCGCGTCACACAGTGACGTATTCGACATTTTGGACTTTTTGGAGAAATTTGGCATGTGAGTTTGTTTTGCACTATTCTACATATTCACCAAAGTTTAAACCTCAAAACGGCTTAATTAGTAAAACATCGATTACCTAATTATGACGTATTTACAAAACGTTAAATTGTCCGCATCACTTAACGACGTATTTGTCGAAAATCTATACTGCCCAGGCTCATAGCATCGTATCTGCATTTTGAAGTATTCGCCGCGTCACATAGTGACGTATTTGTGAGACGTATTTTGCAGTTCACGGTAGTATTGGTATTTTGTCGTTTTCACATAGTGCCGTATTTGCACAAACGCGTCACATAACGACGTATTTGCGCGTCGTATTTGTTATTTACCTGATGAATTTGCTATTTTGTCGTTTTCAAATAGTGACGTATCTTTTCGCATATCTAAATAAATTTGAAGTTGATTAATTCAATATATTTGCAATTTAACTAATTTCGGCAATTTTACACTAGGTTTTAAATGAAATATATGTTTAAATTAACCGTATGGGGCAAATTAAAATCGCAAAATCTTCAAAGCTGTTTTTTCTCGAAATGCGCATTTTGCAAATACGTCAGTATGTGACGCGGCCGGCTATATTCTTTTTGGAGCTTTTAAAATATCCCCCAGGTTCTTATCCCAACAATTTGCCATTTTGAGTTAATTTAGCAAAACTTGTTGAATGCCTCTTTGCGACGGCCATCTTGGACACCTAGCTGTGTAAGTCCCCTTCAGGAAGTTAAAAACCTGATTTTGTGTAGTCGTGGAAGAAAGTTCTATCTGTAATGAAATAAAATGGCGGTTTTCCATAAAACAATGGTGAAAATTAATCACCAATTGGGTGCAACGAACCGAAAATCTGGTGATGGCAGCTCATGGACTATATTATGTATTTCTTATATCGGTGTAAATGTCATACTATGGTTAATTAAAAAAATAAAGATAACGTATCTGATCTATCTTACCTCTTCCTTTGAAGTCTACTATAGGGCCGTTCTCTGATAAAGTGTTCAAAAGCTATTTCTCGTGTCGCTCACAGTCATGCACAGTGTAAAACTTGTTTTGCCCGTTCAGAATGAATATCTGTTAATATAAATTATACTTAGGAGTTATGTTTTCAAAATGATCCGAACTAGAAGTTGTAACCGGGCGTGAAATTACCAAGCAAGAAGGCCAATGATGCATAATTCTTGCTTTTCGCCATGTCGCCTGCCCACAAAATGTGTCACAAGAGCGCATATCACAGATTACATGCCATACTTATCAGCCTCTATAGTTATAAAGTTCAAAACACGAAAATATTGGATTATTAAAGTTTCACAAGAGTTCTCTGAGAGCATGTCGCCATATTAGTCGATGGGACATGTCCTTCTATGCTGTTGTTTTGTAGTCTCCATCGGGGGGCTAGGGGAAAACCAAGTGTAAATTCATAATTAATTATTAAAATCATATAATCGTCTGTTCCCACAAATAAAACTGGCACATTTTCATTTCCCCAATATCAGTGACTAGTGGATACGCATAGACTTCAGCAAACAATGGAGTTAAAGATATTCAATCACCGGCCCGGTATGCGGTGTAGAAAACACTTCAAATTCCCTTTCATCTGGGAGTGCAGGACCATTGCTATTGTCGCGCAGCTGAAGAGATTTCAGCTGTTACGCTCTCCAATTTAGACTGAGTACTTTTCAGGACAAAACACTTAACCTCATTCACAAATAAGTAAATATTGAGCTTCTATAGTGCGTGTTCAATTAACTTTGGCCATGTTTTTCATCATTTATTCGAAAAGGAAGAAACATGAACAAACATTATAAGAGAATGTTGCTGGGCAAGCTTTGACCTAACAACTTTGTGCAGAACCAAAATCCGTAACTTATTGCTTAACTTCATTCTATTCAATTTACGGCGTTTTCAGAAGAAAATTTAGTGTCAACGACCTATATTATAATGTACACTGGTTAGTTATTGTGAGAGAGGACGGGTATTTGTCACTCAACCCGAATCGTGGAGGTGGTAACACCTGGCTATAACAATGGCCCTACATACCCGGCCCATTGTAATATCTTTAGCTCATGGTTTGCTGAAGTCTATACATATCCATTGGTCTCTGATATTGGGAAAAAGAAATTGAGGTGACATTTTATATATTTTTTAAGAAAAATGTGCGAGTTTTATGTGCGGGAACAGACAGTTATGTGATCGTAATAATTTATTATGAATTTACACTTGGTTTTCCCTTAGCCCCAGATGGGGACTACAGAATTTGTTGTACAGTTGGTTATTTGGTCCACGTCCCATGGTCTATATTGCAGCCAGATACGTTACCATAATTTGAATGGATACAAAATTACCAAACATAATGTTAGGAAAATGTTCCAATGTATGGTAAATCGAACAGATGTCAATGTCATATTATACATGTTTGCCATAAATATCTGGTTTTGAAGTAACAATTTCCAGGCCTAGTAATGAAATAAATCATTCACGTTACGTTCATAACGCGCCATGCTAGTATGATGGCATACCTGAAAAGGTATAGAGATTAAAGAGACATGTACACTGGCACATTTGAAAAATAGTGCGCCCTCAAGATTTTTCAAAATTGATAATGGGTTAAAACATCTATTCAGTTGAACAAGGTTGAGATTTGCGGCAAAAAGGAGGTCTAGGAGTAATTTCCCCTTAAACACAAGTCCACTGCGTGATTTTCTAAAGTAGCAAAATGACATTTAGGGGTTTCAGGGATATACCTCATACATAGATCCCTGTCATCTCATTGGTTAAAACTAGTTTTTAGAATTGAAGTAAAATGACCTATGCCCTGGGCTTAGCGGGCATAGTTCATACACTATGACCGGGACACCTCTTCCTAACATAAAGACTGCCGTACAGACTATGCACCCTTATTATGAGTGTAAATATTGAAGCTGGTGTAAGAGATGAATATATCCCTTCCGAAGCGCACTAGTCGGGTCACAATATCTAACTAAATTAGCACATCCAGTGCTGGAAGTCCGGTACGAAAAAAAGGCAAAGAAATGGCTAAATCGTAACATCGACAGCCACGATTTGAGCTTGTAGATGATGAAGTGTCTGGAAAGGAATCATGGATGCAGCTGATAGTGATAATAACAAACGGCAAGTAAAATGCGCCGTGAAGATTTAACCCAGGAGCTAGCACACATTTGTAACACATCTCAAGTACAAAAGTTGAGTGATTAATATGTTGCCAGCCTGACAGGAACCCCTGAAACACAATTCTTAAGTGCCGCAAGTGGTGCTTTAAGGAGAGGAGGCCAAGACAAAGTTTGTACAGGGGTCAACTCTTTAAATTGACCCAATCATGTTAAGAAGCACACCACATTATGTGTCTAACCATAAGGATTCAGAAAAGGTATATTTTGTAATATGTACAGCCTAAAAGTTTCAGAGTTATAGGCTAAAAACAGCAAAAATCAATAATAAGGGTCAATTTCAGTTGTACAGGGGTCAAATTTTAAAGTTGCTCCGATTTGGATAAAAAATGGTGCAAATTATTGGTGGAGTTGATAGGATTAAAATAAGGTACAGTGCTGAAACAAATGATGCATACAGCACTCAATGGAGAACACAATAGATAGATGGGTGGTAGGACACTCAGTCACACGGACACCGTATTGTATGACACCGGCATTGGTTATAGCGACGGCGAAGTGAAGTCAAGACCATTTTTCGGAAAGAATTTAGTATTCTGCCACCACCCGATGAATTCGGCAGCCTCGACAGAACAAACTGCATGTTGTTGGATGTGGTGGCAGAATACTGAATTCATCCCCATTTTTCTTCTTGTTACCAAATGAAACAGATCATTCTATTTGGATGGCTACTTCCCGTAAGTGCTCATAAAATGAAATATTTAAAGATGTAGTTGATATGACCCATGCTTATTATTTTGTTGCAACCGCTACACGATGTTGCCAGTAGACAAAATAATACTTAATTTCAACTAGAATATGAACATGACGATGTTGACCACAACAAAAACTTACATCTTGTGGCTGTGTTCTTGCTGGACATAAAGAGAAGTCAAATAGTCCTGTATTGATTTCTACGAGGTATATAAAAAAAATAAGTAGTTAACCTTTACCTGGACCCGTGCTAGGGAATTTCCTGGGCCTCCCACACCAAGGCTGTTATCAGTAATCATTGGCCTGTGGGTACATGCAACCACAACAATGTTTAAAGCATCTAACCTTTAGCAAAGCTTGAAATACAAAGTAAATTCTGTATCTCGCTCAACTCGGAGCTCCCTTCTCCCTTCTGACCACTACCATTTTGTGGCACGTGAGTCTAAAGTTTCGCCCAATATTCTTGAAGGCAATGAATTATTGGTGCTGCTTGCCATGCCCCCGGCGGTGAGATTGGTCCAAAAAGCCGGCTCTTTTAGGGTTAAAGACCCTATCTCCGTATCCTCTTTTTCATTGTTTACAGATGGAAGTAAGTCAAACATTCTAGATACCGACTATAACGACTACTTGGTTACCCATGAATGCAACCAATATCCAAGGGATGATCCTATTTTTTATGAGCAGTTCAACTACATTGATTCCAAAGCTGTTGTGAGGTTTGACCTGGAACAAATTGCTATCAAAGGTTTTTTTTGCGAGATCCAAGTTGCAGAAGTATGCCTAATTTGCATAAATTCAAAATAGCCGCCATTTTGATGGATTTGTGTTTATATCTTGAGTTCTGAGACTCGTAGCAGGACAATTCCAGTTGTCTATACCCATGTTTTCAAGATCTGTGAACACAATTATGACAGTACTAATAACATAGGACATTTGGTTCAGGCTAATTTGCATAAATCCAAAATGGCCGCCATTTTGATGGCTATTTTTGTCTGAGACACAAAGAAAGTCTAATATTGTGTATATACAGTTACAGGTACTTAATAAGGTCGACTTAGACTAATTTCTAAGACAAGCAAAGCCAAAGGTAATCATCGTGATAATGAAACGTTGATTAGTGGCAACTTGCCAATATTATGGCACCAATATTGGTAAAAATAAACATAACAACTGAACATAACAGGTCTGATTGATTGATTTTCATACCATTTGCTTTGGCGTGATAAATATGATGCCTGCCATATTATGTTTCTATGCGCAGCAGTATTTGTACGTAAAACCAAAAAGTCATTGACAATATATCGTCAATTTCATATCTCAGTCTGAAAAGAGAATCAACTCCTGCTTCAGGGTCAAGTTCCGGCTGTGAAGAATCGACTCATGTGATACAATTAATTTTAATGGGGGTGACCCGATTTTAGTATATAAAGTTTTTATCTTGATGGAATGGTCTTCACCCAAAATGTGGCACATTTTCACTCATAACATCAAAACCAGACACCCTTTAGCCTAAGATTCACAGGGTAAACGAGAAAAAAATAGTAGCTTTCTACAACTACCAAACATTTGACCACTTGAAGTAAAACCTGGGGATATGGGGATAAGACTATTAGCAATTCGACGATGGTCCTTTAATTCTAAACTACATAAGCTTACATACACGGTTCCCAAAATATAAGTTCCCCCCTAAAATCCAAGGACATTTTGTTGCATAACTTCGCTACAGCCTGTCTAAAAAAATGGTACAATCAGAAGCCGATTTTTTTCAATATTATATCTCAACATAAGTAAGTCGTTTTGTACATCACATTAAAGAAAAAAGACCAGGCTTTGCAAGATTTTTTGTTTCGTCTCATTTGCTTGTTTCAATCGAGAGATAACTCCAGTTTACTGCGGAACACAAAAAGCGAGTTTGTGCCACTTTCTGGTTGACTGAAAACGGTGAAAGAATTAGTTAAACATAAGTTATTCACACTTGAACAGATATGAAATTCTTTAAAAAGGGATTAACTTCATAAACAAACTCTCAAAAGATACGAAAACAGTTACGTAATGGTGGAAGTTATGATCAGTAAGTTCTGGCTTTAAGATAAAGTGAATAACATTCGACATATTGTTGTTTGTTTTTATGGCCTTGAAGTATCATGAAACGCAAATTCCTACCCACACTTTGATACTTTGCTTCCAAATTCAAATTTTTATTGACTTCAACAATTAGTAAATGCACAAAGATAGTGCAATATTTTTAAACCATTTCTTTGGATTTGGAATGTTTATTTTGGTTGCAATTACATACCTTCTGGCATGATTTTAACAGATACCAGTTTTGTAATAAATTCAAAGCTCCATTTCATTGACGTGCAATAAATATTTGTATTGTTAATTATTTCTAAAAAGAAGATAGTTATCATTGAACTGATTATGTTGACTATTGAAACTTGTGTCGATAAAACTAGACTTCCTTGTTTACTTTAGTCTATGTTTTGTTTCTTTTGTCAAGTTGCAATCTTTTGTTAGCTTCAAGACAGCATGGCATAACTGGGCGAAACAACTCTGCCCATGCATAAAAGTGGCACAAACTCGATTTTGGTATATCGCACTAAATTGATTATATCTCTGGATTGACCAAAGCAAATAAGACGAAACAAACACCATTGGAAAGCCTGGTCTTTGTTCTTTAATATTATGCCAAGTAAGAATGACTTATTTTGAAATTTCATATTTAACCAATTTTTTTTTCTGATTATACCATTTTTTTGAGACAGGCTGTAGAACTGGATGATCGGAAAATTTTCAAGTTTTGAAGAGAGGAAACATTTGGCTCTGCCACAAAAGTCGATTCTTTTCAAACAACACCTTTGGCATCAACACACACTCCCTCTTTAGGTAACCTAAAAAAATGTTGTCAGAAAAAGTGGCACTTTACCGTATTCAAAGGTCTAAAGTAAGAAAATTAACCATTTACAACAACGATTTCATTTCCATATTCATTGCGATCTGAGGCAAATAAGCTTAAGACATTGACGCATGGGCAAACAAATAAACAAACAAAACAAATATGCAGGAAAATAAAGAATGAGGTGTAAGCTTTAAATAGTCATTTTTCTTTGCATATTGCTCTTTTTATGAAAGAAAGAGGTAATGTTTGAAATGTCTGTTTCAAATCAAAATAAGCTTAATTGTTATGTCATTCAGGGTGAGACTCAATAGTCAATAGTCTGCACTGATTACATCATTTTAGTGTTTACAAATGCTGTTTAACAATTTGCTGATGTTCTGTTGATGAATGTGGTTCCATACTCGCTGGATAATTCCACCACGTTGAGCCAGTTCTCCTTTATGCTTTACATTTCGAGTGTTGCTGCTTACTCAAATCTCATCTCATTGTTGGTTTGTCTGCATATTTGTCTTGTTTGTTCATTTGTTTGCCTATGCGTTCATGTTTTAAGCTTATTTACTTCAGACCGCAAAGAATATTAAGAAAAGTCGTGTAATGTAAATTGATTCTCGCTTGACTTTAGACCTTTGAATACGGTAAAGTGCCATTTTTTCTGACAACATCATTTTTGAAAAAAGTGAGTGTGTGTTGATGCCAAAAGTGTTTTTTGAAAAGTAACGACGTTTGTGGCAGAGCCAAATGTTTCCTCTCTTGAAAACTTTTTGAAATTTTCTAAACATCCAGTTCTAAGTGAAGTTATGCAACGAAATGTCATCGAATTTTAGGGGGAACTTATCTTTTGGGAACCCCTTAGCAAACATATCAATAATTTCAGTATTGCTTAACCTAATCAGGCTATTTTTGTTCCCCGTCTAACCAGCGGGGGTTGATGTAACCCCATATATTTTCCACAGAGACCCCCCTTTTAACTTGAGTTTGTGCATCAATAAATAGCTATAGGTCTTCTCTATCCAGTGATACCAAAATAAGTACCAAAATTTCCCGCACCTTGCTTCTATGACATCATAATGCACGACGCCCTTGCAAAATTTGGTGAAATCAGTTTTGTGTACATAGGTTTAGGGAAATTTTATTTTTTTGGCTCAAATAAGAAAGAAAACCCAAATTTAACTTGATTAAAAATGAACTTACCCGGGTAAGGTGGTGGGTCCGATTTTTTTTTTCAATAAAATCTGCATAAAGGATGTAAAAATGGTTACCTAAAATCATTTGCGAGTTGCGACACGTGCACACATTTTTCTTTTCACCTCGAGGGGTGAAAAAGGCCCCTGGTTAGACAAGGGTTAAAAATTGAAATTGATTTGGCATATTACCATACCGTAAGAATGAGACCGTTTTAGGAAAAATATAACCACAGGCTTTGTCAATTTCCCCAAAATACAAAAATAGTTTGCGATATATGCTTAAAATTCTGTGGGCATATGGATGAGTTCCTTAAGTGTGCCTATTCAAGGAAAACATAACGTTTAAAGGTCCTTAGCTTAGTGCTTATCTCTGTTCCATTTTTTCACCTGTACCGATAGTGTTTTTAACAATTAATGTTGAGGAGCATAACGGTGGGAGAGTTATAGTTTGGTGCAGGATAATTACATAAGGGAAAATATGTAGAGTTTAGAGGTAGACTCAGCGGCAATCGTAAATGGTGTTTAACAACATCTGTTGGGATAGGCACATTTTGCATCGTCTTTCCAAAAATTAAATTCACAAATTACCTCTGGTGGTTAATTATTGCCCATTTTATGTTCTACCAAGAGCAATGAAAAAAAGGTTTTGAAAAGTTCAACAACTGACAAAAAAATCACTTCTATATCATTTTGACAAATCTGCTCAAAATTTAGAACCAGCAATAATATTTTCACTAATTGTTACATTTGGCTAAATAGAAGTTGTCCCTTTCCGTCCAAAAATGCCTTTTTCTGAATTCAGTCTAATTATGCAGAGTTAATATTGACCAAAGTGATAAATTAAATCTTCTTGTAAAACAACGTGTTTTAACCTCATAATAAAAACTTAGTCCACCATCACTCCTGGTATCACATCATTAAAGACAGAAAGTCATGCTTCCTTCAAACCTTTCTGAACAAAAAATGGGATAAGAGTAGCAGTCGACACTCTCGAAGGGAATAATTTAGAGCAGCAGGAAACTTATTAAAGGGTTATGGCCCGATCGCTAGTAGCCTCATCCCCAGAACCCCAGATTTTACCGGAAGTGGTCAAAATTTTGATAAAAAAAAATCTACATATTTTTCTCATTTATTCTGTGAAATCTTAGGGCTAAAGGATGTTTGGTTTGGAAGTTATTAGCAAAAATGTACTCCATTTTGGTCGACCAATATTAATTTTTTCACATGCATGGGGCTTCCAAAAATAACGTTTCTAGCTCTCACATCAAAACGGATTGAAATATCGGCGCAAAACTTTACAGATGGTGATTTGGGGTGAAGGCCATTCTATCAGAATGAAAACTTTATATACTTAAATCGGGCCATTCCCATTTGACACCATGAAAAAGCTTTGCCTGGATCTTATAGGCAGGGAAGGAAGAACTTTCACATTCCAAGCTGCTCAGAAAAGATTTCAGTTATTCCTTTACTTTGGCAAATGAAGCCATTGAGCTACCAGTTAAAGGCTGTAAAATGATTTTCCGCCAAGTGTAATTTTTATGTGTAGAGATTTTAAAATTTGTATTATTTATAAATTGAAGTTTTTAATCCACAAATGTTTAAATAAATAGTGTTCATCAGGTGGAGTCTCGTGTCTTTTAATTGGCAACTTAATAATGATCGCGTTCTTTGATAACATAAGTATGGACACCAGAATGGAATTTTAACATATCTCATTTCAAGAAATTCACAAAATGGCAGCCATTTTGGATTAATGCAAATAAGGCTTAACCCACTCATCTCATATTACTATTAACGTTCTTATTGAGTTCGTAGACCCCTAAAACATGGGAGAGACACCAACATTACATCTCTACGACCCTCGGATCTTGAGTTATGGACAAAAGTCCTATGAAATGGCGGCCATTTTGAATTTATGCAAATTAGACATATTTCTGCAACCCGGATTTTCTCGGACTTTTAGTATGTCAATTTGGATACTTCAAACAAATGCATTGTGAAGAAAAACCTTTGATAGCAATTAGTTCTAGGTTACACCAAAAATTTCATTGTCTTTCCTGGCCTAAAATAGCTTGAAAAGTTTCGAGGAGGCCATGAAGATCTTCGAGTCTTTCCACATCGATACTAGTCCATTTGTCTTGTATGAACAGGAAAACTGTAGGATTTCTAGGGATCTTTAAATGTCCACCTCTTGAGTACAACTTAACAAGCTAGTGTTTTATTGATAATCGGATTTATGGGCATCCGTTATTTTATGGGATTTATATGGCATATCACCGGAAAAATTTGTTGCTGGGAAAGTCTTTTTTTTTAAATTAGCGGGGCATTTCTCGGCAACAAATTTCCCGATGAATTGCCGGTGGATAACTGCAATAACACAATTACGGCTAATTACCTATTATGGGGTTCGTAAAATTACGTTTCCTTTTTACAGTGTGATTATGCTAATAGGTGAAACTTGAAACCGAGTCCGTAAGTATTATGGATAATGCCCAATTTTTCACCCGTGGCCAAAAAAAAAAAAGAAAAAGAAAGACTAGAACCCGAAACTCTCAGCCCACACACTCTACCCATTCTGATTTTTGCGATTTCTACACTCACGTTACTAATCGTCCTATATCGAGTAAGCGAGTGGAATAATCCGTGACCCGCTTTCTTAAAGGTCCCAGGAATGCAAATAGAATTCATGCGGTTTGTCTCAAGTCCACAAGGAGGGGCTATAAAGCTTTCAATATTTGGGTTGGTGATGACATCATTTGTGGTATCATTGATTTTTCAGAGAGTAATAGAAAATTCCAGGTGACTGGTGTCAATCTATTGATTTTCAGCCAGTGTCATGAATACTATTCATGACACTGGCTGAAAATCAATAGTTTCACTAATGATGTCACTGGTTTTGTGTTCTTTTTTCTGGCCCTGTTTATTGGAATGGAATGTCCCACAAAGATTTGTAGTAGGTTTATCATCTCACTTCCTGGGACCTTAAAAGGACCCGTAGACAATACTAGGGTGTCTTTTGAAAAAAAAAATCACGGAGCGGACCTCTGCCTTGATCTAACGAGAAAAATAACGCTACTTTCCTTGTTTGCGGTAATCGTCAGATTTTCTTTAAGGGCGTTAGGGGATATAGTGTGAGTCCAAAGTTGAGCGGGGTTGATGAACCAAGATACGATGGCCAAGTAAAGCGAGACTGACACATTTTCATCAAAATATGGAATTTCTTAAATTTTCTCTCAAATGATAGTCTAGTATTCATCCATAAGTATAAATTAGTGTGTCAATGAAACAATTAGAAATGTACCTATGATAATAACCAAGTGATACCAGGTAATCCGGATAAATAAAAATGGGTCAAATTATAAATTGAGTGCAATATATGTGAAAAAATGTAATTCCTATGGTATTTTTGACAACTTTGCACCATATTAGTTTTATTTCGATTTTGGCGCATTTAAAACAAATTCAAATGTGTGTTGTAGGTACATTTCTAATGTCATTGACACATTGATTTCGATTTGAAGGCTGTAATACTTATAAATTTGTGCCAAGTATTTTTTGAAGATGTTCACGTTTTGGCTGCGATATTGATTGACGTCATGTTACAATTTTAAAAGTATCAGAAATACATTTAATTGTGTCTAGCAACATTACCTAAGTACTTCTCGTCTATTTTTATCGCAGGTATTTGCTCTTATATGGCATATTTTAAAATTATTGGATTCAGCTTCCATTTTGAATTTGAAGTATGACTTAATGTTACAAGTGCCATACATTTGTTCATTGGATCCTATAGTATATCTAGTAACTCCATAATTTGATAATACAGGGTTGAATAGATAATTATCATTTATGGCGACGCCATCTTGGATTTCTCAAAATGCTCAAGGATGCTCAGGTGGCACCCAGCAGATTCTTATTCTACACACCCTAATCTATCATTTTCAGCAAAAAATTGTGTCCATACTAAACTTTACGGTCACATGAAGGTTCTACCTGACTATAACGTATAGCAACGCGTTGCCAGATGCTTTGCAACGCGTTGCGGGTCATTTTTTAATACGTCGCAGAAATTGATCATTCAAATTGGCCGACACCGCAACGCGTTGTGAAATTTCGGCAACGCGTTGCTACTTTCTGGCTTGTCTATTTTACTAAGCTAGACTATTGCTAGTCTACTTCGTGTTTAAGTAAACTATTTTGGAGAATTAATATTTTTGCAAAAAAATATTATAATTATTGGAAAGAAGACATTCTGAACTTTTTAGACATACAATTGAAGAAGTGATTTCCAAAGGGGCCTAAATCCAATGGCTGCCTTGTGTCATATTTCTAGGCTTATATCAGATCATTTGGATTTGGCGGCCATATTAAATTTCAAAATGACCGCCAAATAAAGTTTTTTTTTTTTTCCGCGTTTGCCCATATTACCGGGTCTGAGACTGGTAGTAGAGGATCTGGATTCCAGTGTTTATATGCATGTTCCATGGTCTAGGATTTCACTAAAGTATTTGAACGAAACATCGGAACACTTGTATTGGCGCCATCTTAAATTCAAAATGGCCGCTAGAGCAGTATAGTATTTACAGACATTTTGCCTGACAATGTAATAAATGTACAGATTGAAGTCTTGCGCAATATATGTCCTTGTTACCTGTTAATGCCAGTAGGAACTATTATCTGGCAAGTTCGTATTTCCAACAAGCTCAAAAGTTAGGTATGTGGACAATATGGCCACCGTTACAAAACTTTAAGTTACTAATCTCCTGTATATCTGAAAGTTTAGTTAATCGTAAATTAAAAGTCAAATATGATTAATGTGGCTTCATTGGTATGCTCCCATTTCAAGATAGGGGGTTTATATTTGCCATCATCAAAGATTTTTTATTTTTAAACCTTCTTAAATGCCATACCTGTTGCATACATTGGTTTATCATCAGAAATGGTTATACAATACAATACAAAACTTCATTGATATAGTGCCTTCAATTAAGGGTAAAAGCTTGTATTCTGTTTGATCTTAAACATTGATAATATGAATAACGAATTTAAGCGTAATGAACCTTGAGGTGAAAACACATGTACCTGTATACAAATAATTATAGTATAAGAACAGTAGCCATCTAATAAAAAAAACAAAATTACATGAGACAATATATGCAATTTAATGAAGCATTCTCAACTTTTCGAAATAGGATAAATTTCACTGCTTTCTCAAAGTAACGGTGGACTGGAGATGAGATGCGCCAAGACGATTCCATAGGCTAGGGCTGCATTGCTTATAAAGCCCTGTCGCCGAATGACCTCTTTTGTACGAGGAACAGTGAGGAGCGCCTTGTTATCTTCAGGACCACAGACTGGCCTGCCAGGAATTAGACCATAGGGACGTGGACCAAATAACCAACTGTATAACAAATTCTGTAGTTAGACATTTTAAATTCAAAGTAAGTTCGATATTCCAATGAAAATATATTGCCAAATTTATCCATGCCATAGCAGCATTATCTGTAATCTATTTTTGGACCAAACTAAAACTTATGATGAAAAATAAATGCAAAATGTTGACTACTTAACTATAAGAAACTGTTAGAAAGCCCATGATCTAATTTTCTCTTTTGTTAACCTTTAACAATATGGCGGCAAAATATGGTTGTGGAAGGGTTCATATCGAATGTTTTAGAGATGTGCGTATCATGCCTAGTTCTGACAGCAAACTCGCAAAGTAAGTTCAGGTTAAGTACTGGCCATCGAGATGAAGTTGCTCTAAGGATAAAGTATGGGTCGCGACCAGATCGTATACTATAGGAGGGTAGTGCATCTCGGACATTCAAAAAGTAACTAAGTCCAGAAAAAAAACTAAGTCCAGAGTTCAGAAAAAAAACTAAGTCCACGAAGCGGACCGCTTCCTTTGTCAGCGGAAAATCGCCCCAGATCTTTTAGTGATCTTTCAGTGTGGAAAAGGCCACCTTGCCGGGCCACGGCAGTGAATAAGACACTTAGCCGGGCCACGGCAGGTAGACTTTTCAAAATGAATAAGTCCAGAGGGACCGCTTCCATGGTCAGCGGAAAGTCGCCTAGATCCTTTAGGATCTCAGTGACAAGGCACCTGGCCGGGCCACGGCAGTAGACTTTTCAAAAATGATACTAAAGTCCAGAGCGGACCGCTTCATGGTCAGCAGGAAAAGTCGCACTAGATCTTTTAGTGAATCTTTCGATGACAAGGCAATTAGCCGGGCCACGGCAGTTGAAAAGTCACTTAGCCGGCCAACGGCAGGTAGAGACTTTTCAAAAAAATGAACTAAGTCCAGAGCGGCCGACTTCCATGGTCAGCGGAAAGTCGCCCTAATCTTTTAAGTGATCTTTCAGTGACAAGGCACCTAGCCGGGCCACGGCAGGTAGACTTTTCAAAAATGAACTAAGTCAGATCGGACCCGCTTCTATGGTCCGCCAAAGTCGCCCTAATCTTTTAGTGATTTTTCAGTGAAAGTCACCAGCCGGGCCGGCAGTGAAAAGTCACCTTGCCGGGCCACGGCAGGCGAGATTTTTGCAGTAGCGGACCACTTCTTGGTCAGCTAAAAATCACTCTATATCATACTAAAGGCGAACGTTGGTTGGAAAACAACTAAGTCCATAGTTTTCAGAAAAAAACTAAGTCGCAGAGCGGACCGCTTCCTTGTTCAGCGGAAGTCGCCCTAGATCTTTTGGTGAAAGTCACCAGCCGGGCCACGTATGTAGACTTTTCAAAAATGACTAAGGTCCAAGCTGTAACCACTTTCCTTAGTATTTACCGAAAGTGGCCGCTAGAGTTAAGAGTTGTTGTGTGGCTGAAAGCTTTCGGCCTGTTACCGCTGGTTGGATGGCCGCGATGAAATCGACTGACGGAGAATTTTGCCCGCAAAATTTGAAAAGTGGTTAAAAGTGGGTTTTAGTGATTTTAAGGGATCGTAGTGCCTTTTCAATTAAGTAAAACATTTTTATTTCTGTTTGACCCTACACATGATAATATGATAGATTTTAAGAGTAATGAACCTTGAGGTGAAACCCATGTACATGTATTCAAATAATCTATAGCTATACAGAAACATAGCCCATCTAATAAAAAAAACAATTACATGAGACAATAAATGCCAATTTAATGCAACATTCTCACTTTTTTCGAAATAGGCTAAATTTCACACTTGCTTTCTGCAAAGTAACGTGGGACCCTGGAGATTGGCAAATAGTTCCATTGGCTAGGGGCTGCATTGCTATAAGCCCCTGTCGCCGAATGACCTCTTTTTTGTTACGAGGAACAGTGAGGAGCGCCCTTGTATCTTCATAGACCACAATACTGGCCTGCCAGAATTAGACCATGGGACGTGGACCAAATACCAACTGTATAACAATTCGTAGTCCCGCTCTTGGGTGCTAAGGAAAACCAATGTAAAATCCCTAATAAATTATTACGCTCACATAACTGTCTGTTCCCGGCACATTAAAACTGGCACATTTTTCTTAAAAATAAATAGAAATGTCACCATCAATTTCTTTTTCCCATATCATAGACCATGATAATGTATAATACTTTCAGCAAACCATTAACTAAAGCTATTACAATGGGCCGGGTATGTCGGCCATAGTTATAGCCAGGTGTTACCACCACTCCACGATTCGGGTTGCATAACAAAATACCCGTCGCATCTCTCACAATAACTAACCCAGTGTACAGATAATATAGTCGTTGACACTAAATTTTCTCTGACAACTGCTCGTAAATTGAAATGAAGTTAAGCAATCAGTTTAACGATTTTGGTTCTGCACAAATTGTAGGATCAAAGCTTGCCCAGCAACATTCTCTTATGAATGTTTGTTCATGTTTCTTCCTTTTCGAATAAATGATGAAAAACATGACCAAGTTAATTGAACACGCCCTATAGATGCTCAATATTTACTTATTTGTGAATGAGGTTAAGTACTTGTTGTCCTGAAAAGTACTCAATCTAAATTGGAGAGCGTAACAGCTGAAATCTCTTCAGCTGCGCGATTATAACAATGGTCCTGCACTCCCAGATGAAAGGGAATTTGAAGTGTTTTTCTACACCGCCTACCGGGCCGGTGACTGAATATCTTTAACTCCATAGTTTGAAGTCTATGCGTCCCCACTAGTCACTGATATTGGGGAAATGAAATTGAAGTGCCATTTTATTCTTTTTCAAGAAGAAAATGTGCCAGTTTTTTTTTTATAAATAATTTTAAAGAGATAAATGATTTTAATAATTAATTATGAATTTACACTTGGTTTTCCCCTAGCCCCCCGATGGAGACTACAAAACAACAGCATAGAAGGACATGTCCCATCGACTAAATATCAAAGTGAGGTATTCGGACAAGTATGATGGCAATTGTCAAGAAATACCCTTGTAGGTAAGACGCATAAGCTTAAAAGGACAACAGGACATACACACTGATCAGTAGGAAAATGGAGCTCTGTGAGGCGGGCGTAGATGGGCCTTTGTCCTACTTTGTTAGAGTATGGGATAGCGGTCTTTCACCTCACTCATGCATAACCTATAACAAAAGGTGTTAGTTCCCGTAGTATTCGTCATTCAGATCAATTAATACCCGACCTCAAAGTTCTTGTACTTTTATGCATATATATCCAACATGCATGTACTTCTTTAGATTTAGAAAGTCTCCAGAAATTTGGCATGGACTTGCTATTCCGGCAAGATGGTCGCTATACCGAAAGGTGGAAGACCTCTATTGGACCTATTTGTGCTTTGACCCTTAAAAATCCATATATGGTATTTTTGTTTTGTTAACATGCTCTAATTCAAGTTGGTAACCAATATGCATGACCCCCTTCTGAGACCTTCAAAATCTAGAAATTGATATATATGTGTAATACAATCACTAATATATTTATATTTAGTTAAATCCAAATCATTTGTTTTCCCAATATACAATTTACGATAGCCGCCAATATGGCCAACTTCAAACAACTAAAAAGTTATGAATTGGCAGTTATATATTAGTTTTATCATCATAAAATTACAGCAAAAGTGTAAACTAAAGTACAAAATATGTTTCTCCTTAATAGAAATCATATCTGTCAGTTTTGTTTCAACATGCTAACATTTCAAAATGGCCATTTCAACATGCTAACATTTCAAAATGGCCACCTTCCGAACCTTTAGACTTAAAGGTCCAAGGAAATGAGATGATAACCTGTTCTAATCTTTACAGGGCATTCCATTCCAATAAACAGGGCCACAGAAAAGAATACAATACCAGGGACATCATTAGTGAAACTATTGATTTTCAGTAAGTGTCATGAATAGATTCCCAGTCATCTTGAATGTTATATTCTCTCTGAAAAACAATGAGACCACAAAACTAATAGTAACTAATCTGTCACACCAACCAAAAGATTGAATGCTTTCTCGCCCTCCTTGTAGGACTTGACACAAACCACATCAATCTATTTGCATTTTTTGGGACCTTTAAGTATGTGAGTATATATATCTTTGCCCATCAGAAACTAGTAAACGTACTTAAAATACCCCGTTGGCAGCCAAAATGGTCACCTTGCAAGATCTTTGATATTATTTCGTATAATATTATTTATATTCATCCACAAATTACTATTGAATTGTTAATTAAACAATATGAGATAAGTTCTTTGCGCATAAAGTTTCTTTATGACATTTTGGATTTTTTTTAGTTAGGACATTGTTTTAAATTCAAAGTAACGTTCGAATGTCCAACTGAATATATTTCAAATTTATCCATTTGCCATAGCAGCATTATCTGTAATATATTTTTTGGACAAAAACTAAACATTATGATGAAAATAATGCAAATGTATGACATACTTACGATAAGAACACTGTTAGAAAGACCTGATCTAATTTTTCTCTTTTTTAACCTTTAACAATATGGCGGCAAATAGGGCATCTTTCAGGTCTTTAAAACCTTTTAAGTGGCCATTATTAGTAATATTAGTGATGTATTGACCTATCTTAAAGTTGTGCATATTTAACCAAATAAAATGCCAACTATGAATTGTCATGGTTAAGAGACAAATGTACTTTTTACACGTTTGTTGTAAATTTGGTATATGATATATTACATATAGGTGTGACATTTTGAATATTTTGAGATCTTGGAAGGTGGTCATTGTGGCTGCCATTGAATTTAAGCATGGTTACAAAGCAAAACATCAATGTGATCTTCTAATAGAAGCTTGAAGACATAATGTGGACTTTAATTTCACTCTTTGATCAAAACTTATGATGTTATAACTAAATATAGAGAGATAATTTCTAGCCTTTTGTGGTAATTTTCTAGCTTTTTAACATCTTTGAATGCGCCATACAGGCCGTATTTGATTGCAGCTGTTAAGCGAAGTTGTTATTGTCAGAAAATTCAAATTACAGGCTTTGTTAAAGACATAATTTTGGAATTCTTGGAACCTATCATTTTTGCAGGGGACCCTTTGTAGATAGTTCACTACTATGTGTTTCGCATGACCTTTATGGGCAAAATGGTTTTACTTGGCAGCCATTGGCAAAATTCAACATGGCTCCCATTTCCAATGATCAGTGGTTGTTAACATCGGTATTCTGGATTCCTGGACCGAAAATGGGTATAGCATGGGGGTATAGACACTAGATCATGAACTTTACTAGGTATTAGTGACGAGAATGTGGGCAAAAAAGGCTTCTCCTTTTGAAAATTCAGATGGCTTCCAAAACCAAGTGGTCCATTGCCGTTATTAAATCTTAATAGATTTCCTAGACCCTGAAAACATGGTATAGATGCCATGATCATGTTTCTACTTAGCTTCAGAGACAGGTATGGCAACAAAAAAAACTTCCCTTGGCGGCATTGAAATTCAAAATGGCGACAAAACCACATGATTCGAATGGTTGCACTGAGATTGACATTCTCCAAAATAGGGTTTAGAGGGTGAATTACATTCTATGTGCTTTAAAAGCAAAGATATGGCATGTTATATGTTCAAAATGGCGGCCATTTTGAAATCCAAGAGTGCTGCTGATACCAATTTAAAAAAAAATGCCAAAATAAATTTTCTGTTTCTTGGCATCTAAACTTTAGAAAAAATGCAAAAGTAGCAATCTCCATTAAAAAAGCCAACAAATATTGAATATTTGAACATGAATATATATTAAACGTGACTCCACCCTCTGGGTTTAAGTATGCTACGTATGGTCATCTTGCAACATGTCTGGTGTACAGCTGGTTCGAAAACTACCTGCAATATTGGAAATCGAGTTGAGTAAAAACAAAGGCAACTCATCATTGATCATTCCAACTAAATCACTATCAGCTCATTGGTGTTCTCCTCAACTGGAAGTGAAAATTTCATTCATTTACAATGGCTTATAATAAGTTTTGGCACATTGCGACAATTTTTGTATTCTGAAATTCATCAGTTCAAGTCAATTATTTTCATTTCCCCCCTTTCGGTTCAAGCAAATGGGGTTTTGGTCCATGTCCAAAAGTAGCCCAATGAAAAATTAAACATTACAAGATTGGACGGTGATCCTTGGTTCCAGTGGCGCATTTACTTTGATTACAGACTCTAACTTGTCGTCATGTGCCGCCTACAATCGAAGATGGCAATCCAGGAAAAGATTTGCAGGATCAAGGTGAATCCTCCCGGCATCGATTATAGTGACGGCGAAATGAAATCAAAACCCGTTTTTCTTCTTGTTACCGTACAAATGAAACAGAGCACTCTACTTGGATTGATACTTCCCGTAAGTACCGATAAAGTGAAGTATTTAAAGATATAATTGATATGACCCTTGCTTATATTTTTTTGCAACCTATGTATAATGTTGCCAGTATTCAACTGCAATATGAGCATAATATCAATTATCACATGGCGATGATGGCCACATTTTTTCCGTACATAAACATGAGTCACATAATCTCGTATTGTTTTCTATCAGGTATCATAAATGTAGGTAATCAAGTAACATGTTAATGTATAAATGCGAATTATGTAATTACAATTACTATTGTATCTTGCTCAACGCTCAACCTCGATGTCCCTTCTCTTTCCTGAAAACTTCCTTACTTCTGACAGCATAAATCTAAAGGTACCGCCATTCTTCTTGAAGATAATTAATGATAGGCGCTGCTTGCCTGCTTGTCTTTTTACGTTACTTCCAGATGGAAGTAAGACACACATTCTGGACACCGACTACAACGACTACAAGATTACCCATGAGTGCTATCAGTTTCCAAGGGATAATCCATTCATTTTTGAGCAGTTCAACTACATTGATTCCAAAACAGCTGTCTGGCCAAATGGCTTGAAGAGTTTCCCAAAAGCCATGAAGATCTTCGAAGCATTCCGCATCGATACTGGACCATTCGTCTTGTATGATCAGGAAAAGTGCAAACAATTCTAAGGATCTTGAAATATCCAACTCTTGACTCCAACATGACAAGCTAAATATCCTTTATCAATATTTAATTCAATATTAAGTTAAGATTTATTTTGCTGTGATGTGAGAATGGACTTTTTTATCTGGTGGTGGTTTTGCCAAATGACTTATCGAAGCCACGGAGCTGGGACTTTTCTGAGCATTTCAAATTTGTTCTATCGAAGTCTACATTAACCCTCGTCTTACGGGTGGTGGGTAATCAACGAACTTCTCCAGTGCACATGGCGTGTTCTAAGTATATATGGGGTGGAAAAATATTTGGGAGACAAAAATTGTCCCCCCCAAAAGGGGGGGGGGGTATTAGAGGAGATCAACATTTTTAAGGATATTTTTGCTGCTTATATTTGTACTCTGGCGTTAACTTGTTTGTAGTTCCTCTGTGAGAGTTTTAAAAATATTAAAAGAAAAACCAAATGATGCCAGTTGCCACTACTGTGCGTAAGTAGGGGGTGGGCAATGACCATTTTTTCCAAAACGAGTGGCCTGACCATTTTGGTTTGTTGAAATTATATCTGAAAGTTTTTGTCCTATGGATGAATTGGTCGTTAAAACGCTTTTAAAGTGTACATGAATCATAAATTTTTCCGATACAGACCAAACACCAAAAAGTGAGTATCTTTGTCATTGATTGGCAGAAATTTTCACGGGGTATTGATACAATTTTCAAGAAAACCAAAACAAAGTCATTCTCAACTGGCACAAAAAATAATTTTTTACCACCTTTAATGAGGTAAGCCAATGGATAGAATAACCAAAATATGACCCAGATAGACAGATGTTGAAAACAGTGTATTGTTGTAAGGTAATCCAATACCTGCTAATTGTACTTGGAGTATTTTCATACCGACAAGTGACACTATTATTAACAAATTAGACAATTGCAACTCTTCTTGCGGTCTTGGTTGTAAGGGCCAGCCGTTCAACGTGTTTTACATAACGGTTCCAACCTGCCACTATTTTTGGGTAGCGTTTCATATAGAAGTCGCTTGGATGCAAATGAGGTATTGCCATTCATTCTTCAAGCGCTACTGCAGCAACATCATACAGCGCGGGCGAAATCAATTGTAATACCACATTTGCATCCATGGGACTTCTATATGAAACGTCTACCGTACATTTGTCATTATACCATACACTGTAGAGAAGTACGGGCCCGCATCTGTATGCAAATTTATCAAAATTTGTGCAGCAGCTACGATAGTTGCATTGCACCTGTTCCGATTAACAGACACAGCTGCACACGGCACAACATCTCAGCCAAACAGAGAAACGCATCGGCTAATTCCTCGTCTACCTTCGCATCTGAATGTTGTTTAGCGCCCTCAGTTTCCACCTTCCGTACCCGGCCTTCGTGGGCGCCCTCATTAGAATTTCGCCCAACCTCTCTGTCTGTGCAAGTCTATCATCCTTATGTTTGGTATAATAGTATTGTGTGGTGCGCGGCTATCACATCACAATACAAACAATCACTTACAATAAAAAAATACAGCATAAAATACATAAAAGATCACACACACAGGAAGTACATATAAAATATACATCAGATGAAAAGCCCATTTTGGAAAAAGAGGAGTTACGTGAGGTTATGTTTTCACTTTTTTCAACCATGCAAGTCTATGGTAAAAGTCCAAAATTTGCTTGGATCGCCTGACAAAATAAAAACATCTCGATAAAATTATGTAATTTTTAAATATTTTGAGGTCCCGATGTCGTTCTTCCAAAAGTTTGAAATAAAATGAGGGTCACCGACTTACTTCTTCCATTACGAGTCCGAAAACCACTGAATTGGACACTTTTTCAAATTGGCGTCTTGTTGGGCGGCAAGAACAATCCGCTCCACATTCGGCATGCAGCAACGCACGAACGCAGGCTAGAGATGCGCGATTAATAAACTCAAACAAACGCACAGTTACCCGCGGGACTGCGAATGATACTTCGCACCTCAAAACTAAAATTCTTCCATTCTCCATGACTTGGCTCTAAACAGAATACTGAAGGTGTAAAGCAGCTTGCGCGTAACAATCACCGTCAAACTCCTTAAACAATTTAGTATTCAATATTTTATTTGTAAACATTTTTTTCTTTTGTCATATTTGTCATTTCAAGCTTATATTTAATTGTTTAATGCAGTTTTTTATCTTATTTGAATATTTTAATTATTTTTTTTTTGTTTTTAATATCCTTATTGTCGTTTGTTTTTTTTAAATTTTCAATTTCATTTTTTTCCTCTATTTTTATTTTCATATCTTCTACGACAAAAAAATCAAATAACGATGAAACGAAACTTAAATACACACGTATAAAAAAAAATTCACAATACGAGATAACTATAAACATAAAACAAAAATACCAAATTAAATACACCTAAACCACACACAAACCCTGGAGCAAAAGATTACGTACATGTACCTCCTTTGGTTATGGAATTTTTTTATAAAAATTACAAAAATAGTCTTTTGAGTGTTAAGCCCATTCTGTAGCGAATTTTGTTGATTTAAATTTGGTACCGGGATAATTTTTCTGTTCGTAATAATGTTTTATCATTTTGCATAATTGGGAAGGCCGCATTGTTTTTCTCTGCTTCTTTGAAATATTTTGACCCAAATTATCAGACTATTCATAGCCCTATTAGTTTGTAAGGATGAAGGACCTAAAATTACAGTGTCTTTGGTTAAAGTTACCTCAATATAACATTTTTCGTAAATCCCATAAAAATATTATTCCAATATTGTTTAACATATCGAAAATCAATAAAAGGTGGGAATGGTCTTCCTTATTCTGACTCACAAAAAAGCGATGAATCATCATTTTTATTTTTAAACGTTTGAGGGAGGATTTGTTGCTAGAATTGATTTTTATTGAAATGGACCAAAATATACAGTTTAATTCGATACATTGTGTCAAAAGGTAGTTTGTGTAGCTGGAGCCCCCCCATTTCTCATCAGTAATTGTTTTATTTAAGATTTGTTCCCATTTTTGTTTCTTTTACATGTTTTTGTACTTTGCCAGCTATAGTTTTGTAAAAATCTTTAAACCAGATTTTCTCTTAGTAAGAAATGAAAAGGACGTATTAGAGGGAGTTAGTTGGGGATATTGAGCTTGTTAAAGTCTGTATCTCTTTGAGGGTTGAAGTAACATCTCTACAAATTCCTTCGTATTCAATGAAGTTTGTTTTTAACTTATAATGTAAATTCTGCCTACTGTACCTTGTACAGTCTGTTTAACAACTCACAACAATTTGATTACCTTATTTTGCCATCTTCGTAAATATATAGATTTTCCCCCATCTTAAAAAAGCTCGTTATTCCATAGACTTTGTTTTAGAAAATCTGTTAATGCCGTAAGGGGGATTGCATTGCAAAGAATGTCCCCAAGAAATAAAACGTCTACCCCAAATGGGTTTTTGGTGCTAACAGCAATTTCTTTTAAATTGTTTAGTGGTCATGTATAGAAATTCTTTAATTTGGTTGTTGGGGTAAGTATTCCAACAAGCCTTGATGTTTTTCATCTATGGACAATTAATCCTTCTTTTAGGTCAAAAATTCTTTTATGTCAATCATTGAAGCGCCTCCACAATCTTTGTTCTTTACATTGGGTCCTTTTAATTTGTCCCTTTTTTTTTCCAAATACATTTAAACAGGTCGCTCTGTAATTTTTGGATAAAATCATCAGAAGGAATTGGAGTGTTAAAATAAATGATTAAATTTGGTCGGATTAAGGATTTACCTACATTATTCTGGCCTAATACAGAAATATTTCTTTTTGACCAATTGTTACATAATTTTTAACATTGCTTAAGTCGTATCAAAATGTCTTTCTCCATGTTTTTCTATGTAACGAAAGTCACGCCAGCAACTAAATTGCCCTCTTCTACCCTAAAATTTTTTTACGGTGTTTTTATATTCGGTAGGGGCTATATTTTTTTGTGCATAATCCAAATCCGTTGGTTTACTTTCAAATTAAATTTTTTTTTTTTTTTTCAATCCGGATAGCTATAAAATCTTCTTAACTTGGTAACGCAGAATTGAGTTGATTGGTCAGAGCGTCAAAATAAAAGTAGTATCGTCGGCATATTGGGATAACTAATATTTCTTTATCCTCCTATTTTTATTCCTTAATATAATTACCATTTTCTTAGTAGAAGCGCAGTATGTCTGACAAAGTAAAAATATATATGTGAGAGGGCATCGCCTTACGGCAACCTCTTTTCAATAGAAAATCTAGGGTTAGGTGACCATTTATTTGAATAGATGAGCTGCAAATTGTGTAAAAACACTTTTATTCTTTTTCAGCGATTTCCAATATAACAGTTCAAGACTTGAAAAATAAACTGATGGGACACGGAGTCAAAAGCTTTTTTTTCAAAGTCTAAATAACCCATCAAACCGGAATATTTTCATTCATGTCCGCATATAAAGGTTCATAATCAATATCTGATATTTCACCAATGTATCTCCCGGTCATAATCCTGTTTGATCTTCACTGATTAATTGCGGTAATACTTTTTTAATTCTTTCACAGCTATAGATCAGACGCTATTTATAATATTGTTAATAAAGAATGGTCTCCAGTTTTTTAAGAAATTGTCTGGGCTTATCACCTTTTGGTAAGTAATGTATAATACCATGTTTGTTGCTCGGGGAGATTGGTTATTATAATCGCCATAATTTAGCGATCTTATTATAGGGGGGACAAGAATCAGTCCAGAATAACCTTAAAAATTCAACTGTGAAGCCATCC
Organism: Ophioderma brevispina; assembly: GCA_023653785.1. Lineage (NCBI taxonomy): Eukaryota > Metazoa > Echinodermata > Ophiuroidea > Amphilepidida > Ophiodermatidae > Ophioderma > Ophioderma brevispina. Next base: position 139,862 of record JAMKCH010008356.1, read on the forward strand.
GGACCCGAGATTTGTTGTTTTTTTCATTTTTCTTAAGAACACTCGAGACTTCAGCATAACATATAGGGGCCTCTAAGCTTTCGGACGTATTTTATCCAGATAATGTACATCATTCTGTTTACAAGTTTCAACACATTTCATCCAAAATCTTCGATATTCAAATTTTTCCGTCTTTATTGCTATAACATGTTTGTCATAGAATTTGTATCTTTTTCCTTTCATTATTTCATCATGATTTGTGATTTCCATCTGATTTTCTAATGTAAGATTTTTAATTGTTCTTGTTAATAAAATTTTTTTCCTTTTCCAAATTTAAAAAGAACTTAGTTGGATTTTCAACCTTGTTCAACTTGTTCTACTTTTGCTCTCATCATAGAGCCTTTCATTTATTGCTCGCTCGCAATTCTATTAAATTAGTTTTGTTTATCCTTATTTCTCTTCTACTAAATTACTTGGATTCAATTCCATTTTTTCTTCAAGATTAGAAATCTGTGTGGTTCCTAACTCGAGTTCTTGTTTTTTTTCTTTCTTTATTTTTTCCTTACTGAAGAATGAAATTGTACATCCCTTATGGCCATCATTAGTAACTCGAAAAAACCTGCATTATATTTGAAAAATTGGCTTTCATCGTTACGATATTTCAATCTTTTCTTTTTCTGTGGTTGTAACGGAACGAGTGGCATAACGTTTCTTCATCTTCTTTAATCTGTTCTTTAACCAAAATTATTATGATCCATATCAGATAATAAACAGTTATTCATCTTCCAGTAACTTTTACATCTTTTAATAGGGTTTAAGTTTAAGGAGAGCATAACTTCTGAATGGTCTGTTCATAGCCCGGTATTATGTCGGTTTTTTTTAGTGCGTGTTTCAAAGTTCTTTAGATATCAAAAAAAATCTAGACGTGCCTGTTCATTGGTTTGGTTCTCCTCCAAGTAATCTTCTTGCGTTAGGTGTTGTAACGCCAGGGATCCCTAATTCTAATTCTTCTTTCATAGAAATAAACCGCTTGTTAGCGTTTGATATTGACATCATGTTATAGTTATAATTATCGTCGTCTTGTTTTAATGGTAAATTCCAACACCGCAAGATTCAGTGAGGTTATTGTTCGTCCAATATTAGTTTTTTGTTTATTTTTCAATAAAATCTGGAGCATCTCCATTTGGAACCAATATTGTGTCAGCGTCATTTTATTATCGGGAAAGTGTTAATATCACGATATATATTCCAATTTCATTTATTTACCACTACTGGTTTTAGTTTAATAACAAAATGACAAAATAACCATGGCCGCATCTGTTACTGAACAAATTCTTTGCTTATATTTTCATTTTCTTTTAATCTACTAGTATTTATTTGATTCTTAATTAGTTTATTGTTTTTATTATTTTACATAATTTTTTATTATTTTGTTTATGTTTCCATTGTATTTATGTTGATTTATTACTTTTTAATGTTTTATTTATTAAACTACCTTCTTTTATATGTATCATTTTGTATTTTTGTATGTACTTAGCATGGCATAATTTTTTTATTCATTTAAATAAAATAATATTAGATATACAATTTTTTTTTTTATTTTGACATTTATATTCATTTTATTTATCTTTAGTTATTTTGTCATCTTAATTTTTACATTTTTGTTTTCTTTAATTTTCATTTGTTATTTCTTTATTTTTACCTAAATTGTTTTTTAGTTATGATTTTGTAGTACGTTTAAGCTGGCAACAGTTGAATGGATTTAATCCATATGACTGAAAAATCCTTAGACTGGGCGTTTTTTATGAGAAATCCTTAGATATGGGTCCCATTTTCCCCAAACCTGCCACAAAATGCTCTTAAAAAGTCATTTAAACAAAAACGGATATATATTTGAAGTGAAATCTTAAAAATTGTACACTTTTCTACAAATTGACGCCTAGGCTGAGAAAATGCCATAGGCCTATGCCATGGTGAGGGTTTCGGGTCGCTCGCCGCACATCCCCGACCAAACCAATCCGAGTACCCCCCCCCCCCCCACGCTGTTACAGTCCACTTCATATAAGAAACGATGATATTTTAAGGATATATTCCAGTTTATCACGACGTAGTCATTGAATCCCCAATCAAGTTAGCAATTTCATTCAAGCTTGTCAAATTCTGCAGTCTCGCTTGCAATTACACCAACCTTAATGTCCTTCACAATATCACACAAGGTGACAAAAGAACGTTCTGACTGCATTTTTAAGTGCCAAATAATAAACCTTCGACAATCTGAACAACAAAATTTTCATGGGATTAAAGCAATTCATGATTGTAAAGACGAATAAGTCTGGCATAATCATGTCACCTTGCTAAGACTTCTAGGATTTCTATGGAGCCTCTAATCTATATATTATAAATCACTACATATCACAGAAATATTGAGGACTTGAAAGCTCTTTGCACCTTTAAGAATGAAAATGCAAAATGCTTAGCCCCTACTCTTTTTTGTTTTCTTATTACGCAATTTGGGAATGTAAATGGGGTTGCCAAATTAGTCAAATCTACAAGTCCAGGGTTGACATTTAGTGGAAGCTAACATATTCAGCCATTAGAGTTTAATGAAAAAAACACAAAACTCAGTCTAGTGGTCTGATTATGTTTGGTAGGGCCAAGATAAAATATCTTAACATAGTTACTATAGGTTTAATTACGCACTTTATATAATGATCCAAAAAAAATAGTAGTTGCACAACAGGTAAAGTCTAGTTTACCCACCACGTCATCTTCAGGTGAAGTAATAGAGTCTGCCATCTCTGTCCACTCGAAGTACTGAATAGCGATGTGGTAAACACAGCACGTTGCAACTGAATGGCGGCGCTGGTTGTTATGTCGCCACTTCATACTTCAGACAAGACAAAGTATACACACAGGGTATTTCCAAATGCAATGGTTCAGTATTATTGTCGGGTTAGGGTCATTACAAGACACTGAATCAGTCACCATCATTATCACTGGTACCATCCTACAATAACCAGAGGCAACATCACCTATAGTACCTCCTGTAGTATAAATTTTATTTTAATTTCTGTCAGAGTATGTTGAGTCCACAGATGGTTTCCTTTTATTTTAGCATTTTAACAGTGGAAACAATTTTGATACGATATATGCAAGCGCTATTACTTCTGCAAAATCAGAAAAAAAAACATTGTGGGAATCTTGCCATAAAAGAAAAAATCATATTTGCACACAAAGAAATTGTAAAAACGTACACACGGAAGAAGTAGTGTAAAATAATCCAAATTAGGTTCAAAATGTGTCGCCATTAATATTTATTGTTTTATCTGGTTTTCTCATAATAAAAATGACTTTCAACAACTAAGAGCTACTAAGACTACTCGTGACGAGACCCCTCTATGGCCCTATGTTGACTGTCACACAGGTGGAACACTTGTGATCCAGCACTTCCACCTGCTCAACCATACATATCTGGCATGATCTTATTGGGTATTGAATATCTTGACACCTTCCAAATTCCACAAAGGGAAAAATGTTCTGCTTTTTGCTGATTTTTTTGATAAAAGGTCAAAAATTGAGACATTTTGACCAAAAAGTCCACTTCTTGGTGATGAAGTGTTCAAAAAGTCCAAAGAAGACTATTTTAGGTGGTGTTATGTCCACTTTACCAAAAAAGGTCAACTTTTTCAAAGTCCCGCACCCCCACCCCAAACATCCGCGTCGCCCAGATGACCATTTACATAGATGGTGCAGGGAGCAATGCACATCCAGAGGAAATAAGGCTCAAATTGTGAAAGAACTGCTCTTCTGGACCCATGGGGGGTCTAAATATCCCCTGGACACCCTGCCATTGAATCGTCGTGTTTTGGAATCTCCACGGATCTGCACCTTTGCCAAAAAAACTGCACCGTGGGGGTGTAGTGCCCTTGCTCTGTGACTGATGAAGCATCCAACCCCATTGTCTCAACATCCACTAAGGAATAACTGTCTATATATTCAAAATTTATTCTGTTTCTCCCTTCCCGGTATCTGGTTTATAAATGTTTTCATCACCGTATTTTATAACTTTACTACTTCACACCTTTGTTGATTTAGGTATTATTTTTATATGATTATTACTTTCCTTTATGTACCACCACAAATCGCTTTGTTTTATCTGCTATTGTATTTTAGTTGCTTTCCATCTTTAATTATTTTTATTTTATTTCAGTTTCTTCCTCCATTTAATTTCCTGATGTGTATCTTTTACCACCATCCTTTGATCAATTGATCACTTCTATCCTAAGCTGCCTGTTATCCCATTGTTCTCTTAAAGCTTTAGCTTGACCATGCCCCGCTTGTCATTATACCCCCCTTGTTTACTAACTTCTATTGTGCTATTTTCAGCAGGTTCTCCAAGTCCCTTTGCCCCCATCAACCCATCCGATCCCACTTTTACAACGCCCATTATATTGTATTATTGAATTCCCTTTAATTTCAGATGCACCACTGCTCTCAGTGTAATTACAACACATCATATTTTTAAACTTACCATTTCACATATTACCTTTATATTCCACCTAATCTACTACCAAATCACTGTATGCACATTCTAAACTTTCTACTGCAATGGATCCCTAGGTGAGTTAAGGAAAGAGACTCAGGGATGACATCCTTCACTTTTCAAGCTATCCCTACCACAAATTGAATATTTCAACTCTTTGGAATCATGATTGTGTTATAAGTAGACTTTGAGAATTTTGACCTGTGCATTGATTTTAATCACCTTCGACCATCTTACCAAATTGTCGTCATACTTGGAAATATCAAAGCAATTAAAAAGTTGTGACCACACACTTTTTGTTTCTTGATAATGCAGGCAAAGATGTTGAGATGCACTGTAACAATGATAACACACCTTCCATTTTTCCTCGCCCCATCTGGTTGTACAGATGTGACCTACCACCCAGTATACAGTATATTAAACTTACATAACAACCACACCAGAACTTTTCCTTTTTTTCAATGAAAATAACTCTCTGGTCTCAGGAGTAACACCAAAATGGAACCCAAAAAAATATGAAATTATATTTCAATGTAGTTTTGGCTGTATTATGACTATTTAACCAGAAAGCTTATAACTTCAAACATCAATTAAACTTGCAAAAGGACCTTAAAATGCCATGTTGTTCATTTTTTTCTTGAGTCCTATCTCCAAAGCACTTATGCCACTTTCAATCTGGTTTTGATTACGAAATTATATGTGCCACTTGCACATAAATTTCTGATGTTGTATTTTTTTTTTAAAAATACACTCCTTTGATAAACGTCAAATGTTCATTTAAACCATATTTGACTCAAAGAAACCCATGTTTCACTAGCTCTTCACTATAACCAACCCTTCAGTAATGATGCAGAAAGCCCAAAGGGAACTTTTGTGAAAAATTTCCAGGTATGGGATCTCATTCATTTCAATATGAAAGCACGTCAATGAAGCCTTCTTTTTTGTTCAAAACAAACTGCTTGAGTATCATTCCAATCTCGTGTACGCACTATACAAAGTATATGTATAGCATTGTGTAAAGTTATGCTTACCGATTTCTTTCATATTGAGACATTGAGACCAAACTGAAGCTACTGCCACAAATGTTCACCTGGGACATCCTTTCAACATATCCCATAGTATGTGTTTCTATGTACATTGAATATGTAAATTCTTATGCAGTACTATCGAAGAATCTCCCCAGATAAAAATGATTTTTTGCTCAGTGCAAATAAAACCAACTTTGGTCTTTAGGGACCTTTAGAGTGAAACCATTATGACCAGCATAACCTGGCAACAAAGAACTGATTGGCTGTCAGTGATACCCCCACCAGACAAATCCCTTTCATAGTAAATGGGCCTAACTCAAGATACATCATTTTGGCCAAAAGGTCCTTCATGTGCAAACAACGCATTATCACAACCTTATTTTTAAGTTGAGCTTTAATAATGCTGAAAACAATTAAAAAAGAAAGGACATGTCCTGCTTTTATTTTGCAGAAAGAGCCTTTAAAAGCAAAATGGACATACCTTGAGTTACCCCTTTTGGGGGGGGGGTGGTTTGCTGTGAAAGGATGCCATGAGTGGATAATCCTGTCTTTCAGTTTGATGTGAAGTATGCAATCATTAACAACCAAGACAGGGGACCTGAGTCCATGTGGACCATAGTTCAATAATTTTAATGCGTTGACCAAAACGAATTTCAATAGTCATACTATGAAATTCTCCAAAAAATATAAGTTTACCAAAATCAAAGCCCCAACTTGGCACAATGATAGTCTGACCCCTCTAGTGCCTCTGACCCTCTCCGACCCCCGTAGGTCAAAGGTCCGGGCTACATAGGCCATATTGAAACCATAATATGGCACTTATCTCCGCACCTACCTCCGTAACTACATTGCCCTAAAGCCTTCCACTTGTCACATGACAGCCCATACCCCCTCTATTGCCTGCCTTCGTCCATCCAAACCCCAGAGGTCAAAGTGAAAACCTAGTATGCGCAACTACCTCCCTAACTGCAATGCGCTGAAGCCCCACTTGGCACAATTATAGAGCCCAGGCACCCACCTCTAGTTGTGTTTTTGGCCATCTCGACCCCCCAGAGGTCAAGGTCACGAGCTCCATAGGCCCACCACCACAAACAAGCCGGTAAGCCGTTATTTGTGTGCAAATATGGCCCTCTCGTTTTTCTATGTCAATAGGTTTCATCAAATCATGCCAATGTCCAAATTTTATTGCTTGAATTTGCTATTCTATTCATATTGAAAAACTCTCAATTAACACTTTTTTTTTTCTGGGTATGGTGGTGTGGTGTTAATCCTAGTCTTCCCAAGCCTTTTTATTGTAACACGGTTTACCAAGGGTGGTGGTTACCTTATCACCCATCGAGAATTGCTTAATAAAGCACCCAATGCTTATGATTTTGATACCACTAACACCATGGATACGCTATGGTCCTCCCTCTTTCCATTGATAACCACAAAATAAAAAAAACGTACCAACTCCTAGTATTGGGCACCACAATGACGTCATCAAGTCCGCGAGTTGCAAAATCTGGATTTTTCTACAGAAAATAGGCGTAAAATCGTAGGAATGTCGTATTTTCATGCAGTTTTCAGCTCTCAAGGATGCAAATTTGGCTAGTTTTTACATACATGGAGGTTTAGAGCCAATGCTGTGCCTAATTTTTCCAACATGCACCATAAAAGTAATCTTGGTTACAACCCCCCCCCACCCCCCCAACCTCAACTTTGAGCGGCTACCCTAACCCCGGTGAAGGTGCTTACCTTCACATTTTTTCGCTAAAATAATGATCGGAAAGAATGAGAGAACGATAGTACCTAGAAGCTTTTTACAAAGTTTTTGGCATTTTAGCGCACCGGAGCGAAGTTCAACCTAGGGGGGGGGTAAACCCGCCTTGTAGACGAGGTTAATAGCTCAATTTTCAAATGCCCCAAATCAGCAAATATCTCTAAATTAGATTCCATTATGTGTAAAAAAAAATCAGACTTTGGCAAAGTAAACGGTAAATTTTGTTTCAATACTTGTAACATAAAAAAAAAATCAAATGATCAATTAGTAGAAGTAGTACTTCACAGTTCAATCAATATCACCTATACACATATGCATTCATAATTTTGTAGTTAGCAAGTAGCCCCACCAAATTTGAAACCTGGGACGCCATTGGGTCCAAAGGCAAGCGTTACCAACCATTGACCTACCACTTCACATCTCATAATTTTAAAGAATGTAATTAACTACATCTTCCCCCACACTAACACATGTTACACAACAAGCTTGATTTTGGTAAACTTTTGGTAAAAAAATATTCTGTTTCAGTAAGGTTTTGGTTTAGTCATACGTTGAATTTAGCTTGTACTCTGGCGTAATATTGTTGTATTTCTTATATGTTAAATATATTTAATATTTTAAAAGGATTTGTTAAAATAACATACATGATATCTAACAGACCATTACTAATTCATCATTCATGATTACAGGTTGCACAGCATAACACCTTTGCTAATTGGAGTGGCCCATTGGCTTAATGATCCTCCTCTCCTATCGTAGTTATCATTGTACTTCGCACTGTGAGGCCACTGCTCATGCACAAGAAACCACAAGGGAAGACGTTCATTAACACCCATGGGGCGGTCCGTGAAACCATCAGACAGCTTCCCACGACACTGGTTTGCTGTCTTGAGAGAACCACGTAGATTTACACACCAACAATGGTTCGCCACAGAACTAGTGAATTGGTGGGGACAAACACTTTAAAACCAATTTATGTTCATGAGCCCACGACTTCTTTTGTGTTAAATTAAAAGATAGCCCCCACCATTAAATGCTCATTTGACTTAGTTTTAAGAATTTTTTGTTCAGACTTTCTTGTTTTTGGGGATATAATTAAACTAATCTAATTGTGCATTCCCAATCACCCATAAAGCAACTCGGCAGCATTCACCAATTTCTGAAGGATACACAACTTTTGTTTAAAACTTATGTTTTTAAAAACCTCTTACTAACGGACTAAAAATATGAAATGTTTGCTGTGATTCTTTGACATTTAAATGACTTTTTTTTACCTTTATATTTTTTTTATTTTTTTTATTTTTTTTACTTTTATTATTTTGTATTTTTAATAGTTTATTTTTTATTAATCTTTATTAACATAAGAACACCAAAGGGGACCCATAGATGGGCTCAAACGATTCACTTTTATACCAATGTTGGACTTTGCCAAAAAAAAAATTCTGGTTAAGGTTCACTTTTTTTGTTTTTTTTTTTGTACAATTGTTGATGAGAGGCATAAATCACACACAGGCACCATACATATAACACAACTACAAGCTACAACGCAAACACTAATTCTAATTCAGTGGGCGATGGTTTAGTAAGCAAAACATGCAATAATCATTGGCTGTTGCCTATCTATATGCACGATGATTAGATAGTGCGTCATCGTGCAAGTGTTTTGCGCGCGTGTGTTATAAGGTTACACAAGTGCCCGCAGCTAGTACGCGTACGGGTTGGTTTCAATGTTTTGACATCGGGGGATTTTTTTTTTTTTTTGTTGGCCTTAACTATCTTAATTGAAATAAAAATACTTTCGGTGATTAACAACCAAACTAAATAAGAATATTGGACGGCCCATCCAATATGACACTATATTAGATAGCAAAACACAATACTGTATTTTATTCTCTAAGTGTGCCTTCGCAAGTGGGGGCAACAGACTTCTTTTTCTGGGAGAAAACTGGGTTAGGGATTTTTTTTTGGTGGTTGAAATTTTAGGGGCGAACCCAATACCTGCAAATCTTTAACGTCATTTGGGGTTATGCCCCAAATGCTGTTTTTGCCACAATGGCTATGTTGGGCAAAAATCCATCATCCACCACACACCTGCGCTGCCACTGCCTTCAGATATCTTGCGCACACAAAAAGATATTGCTCCTGTGCTATTTTGTATAATATAGTTCTCACATAACGTATGAACCTTTATGTATTGTTTATCAACAAATACTTTTGAGATAAAAAATAGTATTCACATTACTTCCCATGCCTTATTAATTAACTTTGATACTAATCTTTGTCAAAATGAGCAATTTTTTACATGGGGTCTTTGTTGTTCTCTGGTTCTGCATCTACAGTGTTCATTTTGGGTTTATCCTTTTTGTGTATTAACTGCATGGAATTTGCCTATTGCATAAATCATCTATAAAAAGGATTAAGACTAAGGTTGTACAGCTTTATTCCATAAAACAGAGTCTTTAGTCTAATTCATAAATATTTTACACCAAGATAGGTCTGTCCTAGTGGAACTCTTAATGGTTTAATGGTTAAAGCAAATGTATCTAACTGATAAATCTGAAAAAAACATATTTAGTGCTTTTACATATTTCATGTGCTTTTCTATTTTTGTCTATCGTGTTCTCTACTTTGATATGAGAACCTGACACTGTAACACTGACCATGCAAGTATTCGTTGGAAACAAACTCTGCAGTTTGAATCTAAAGCGTAACACATAGTGGCAAAGCCCTATTCACTCTGTGCTAGTATTGATGGTTTAACCCCATTAAAAACGGTAAGTTTTTTATCTGTATATCCTGGAAGAAAAAAAAAAAAATGGTGGATTTGAAAGCCGAACTTTCAGGACGACAATGAGAAAACTATGGCCTTCATCTGATATCAAAATTGGATACTACTTCCGGGTACTTCAGGGGGGGTCCCCCCCAAGACGATCGGAACAAGTCCCTTTACAGTTGTTAGCAAATAAAACAGCCGAGTGATGGTGTTCAGATTAAATACTAATTCCTGAACCTTATAAAGCATACACCCACCTTTTTTGAAGAGGGCCCTCATTTCAAAATTAAAATTGTGTTTGTGTTGGTAATTATCTTTGTAAACTATACCTGCGTGTGTATAATGCTCCAAAATGCGTTATTTGTCATAAAAGAAGTGATTTTGTAATTAGAATCGGATCTCTGATTGTAATTTAATGGACGGAGCTGAAATTTGCCAAATCTATGTCCATCTGTGGATAAATAAGTGCCAGCTCTGAAAATGACCTAACTTGACTTCCTGAAACTGACGGAACAACTATTGGCCTAGCATAACCTACGTACACTGACACAATTATCTTAGCTTTCTACTGGAAGGATGGTTTCCAGCGCTGATGAATTATTACCGCGATCTAATTTTCAATGTGCAAAAATCTCAACTATCATGAAAATTGGGGGTACTCATTAAAAAAAAGTACTGTTATTGCTTAGGCAATAGGATTTTTAAATTTATACATGCATAAGAAACTTAATGGTCGTTATGAAATTTACTATCCCTTTTGCAGTCTGCACAATATGCTGAAACATTGGATGAAAGAACCGCGGTTTTTTAAAATGCGATTGTATGGGTCACTCCATGACCACACAAGACAATTACTACAGGAACCGAAAAAAACTCCAAAAGGCTGTCAAAGCGTACAAGGCCATAGAACTCCATAAGGAGAAGAACCTGGTAAAATATTTGAAATTTCATTAAGGGCTGGAAGGGGCAATACATTGTAAAGGGCAATAATTACACAGCAAGATTCCTACTCACGGTGTAACCCAGAGCTTAGGCTACTCTATGTGTACTCTTAGCTCTACTCGAAGGGGACCCCCTTGATACATTTTGATGCAGTACGCTAAATAAGTACTTGTGAAGTACACAAGCCAGGGTGAATAGCAGCTAGGTTAACTAGCAGTACACATCCTATGTGTAACTCTACCGTTGCTGCTAGTGTGACTGACAGGACCATGTAAACACACCAGTAGTGGAGTACTCTGCCAGCTACTCCACTGGAGTACCTTCACAGGTTACGCCAATACCAGTGCCTAGTAGGCAGCAGTTTGGACCATAGAGGGCGCCAAAACTTCTATTGTTGTTTTATGACTTTCTAATCATTTTCAAGCTTAGTAACGTCTATATTTGAGTTGAGCATCGTGATACCAACAATTGTTCACAACATCAAAGGTAGCCGTTGGACCAACTGAAATGTTGGAAATAACCTTTTCTGGGAATATCTAGTGAACCATAAACAAGAATGAGGTCCTAGGATCACGAAATGCACCTTTAAATTTGTGTTTCTGAAAATTTGATGGATTATGGGCCGAATTGTGTTATTCTGTCACATTGGAGAACTATGGTAAAATGTTTTCGGTGAAAACAAGCATGTGTTAGTTTCAAAATAATCTCACTTTTCAGTGGACACTGCTACAGGAAATAATAATTTAACTGAAGGAAAATTGAGAAGGGATTAGCAGCGATTTGCTGATCCGAAACCTAAAAAAAATTATCAAAATTCATGTTTTCATTTTTGTTATGGCATGGCTATGCGAACATAACCTTCAAGTGGTTAGCTTGAAACCCATGTATTAAAGACAGGGCAGTACTTTTTATCTGATTCTTTACTTTCTATTACGTGAGTATCTAAATTCAGACTTGAGACCAAAAAAACATTCCCGGTGAATATCAGATTTTCCGCGTGATATTGTGCACCATGATCAATACAATTTGACCTCAACACAAACATTATTGATTTTGTTCATTCGTAATGGTTGTAAACCACAATCAGTGTTTACCTGCAGAATTTGAGACGTCATCGCTGTATGTCTATTTTTTGGGAGACGGTATGACAAATTCCTCAACGATCATCGGTTTTTTTTTCACTATTTGGTGGTTTGTTTCTACATTAAAGCAGTATATAAAAATTGTACACACTTATCCCTGATTTATAAGTTAAAAACATGCATTTTCACTATTTTTTAGATTCTCTCGCATCGATCGTGCTAATACCTTTAAAATAAGTCGCTTATAGTCTTACCCTCATAGTCACACAGTCACTTATTTCAGATTTTCCTTTTTTTTCTTATACGTTTGCTATATGATCTGCAATAAAAAATGGTTGTCGTGATCCATGATGAGGCCCAAAAAAGTATTTGAAAAATAAGACTGGCCTTATTGCTGATCTATAGATTATTTTCTTCCGATGCATTTTTGGGATCCAAAAAGGGGCATATTTTTTCGTTAAATTTGCCCTTTTTCTCATCCCACAATGCAGGCGCGTAGCCAGCCCGGTGGTTCCGAGGGGGCAATTTCCCGGTCCCGATCACAAGCAAAAATTTCCCGGTCGCAGGGCAAAAGAATCCGAAAAGGGGCCGATTTAACATGAATATCCGGGTTTATATCCCGATTTCCCGTCAAGGTTTTTTTTTCAGAGGGGGCACTCTGCCCCCTTTGCCCCCACCTGGCTACGCCACTGCCACAATGCATCGGAATATGATTGCTAGTTGATGATCAACAAAGGTCTATACAGGAAGATAAATTTTGACTGGCGTCCTCGCGGAGATGAACATCCTCAGCGATCCATTAAAGACACTATCAGTGATTTATCCGGATGAGACAAAATATTTTAAATTTTCAGAAATAGCTTAAAGAAGGATATATCTGTATAATCCTCATTAGTTACTTTTTACAACTAAAGAATCGACAGAAAAGAAAGAAAACTGCAGTGTTCAAAGATACGACTCTCCATTCAATTACGTGTTGTAGGAAGTGTCCGTTCGGACACTAATCTAAAATATCCGATTTTGTGCTTCTGGTCTTAAATATCATTTGCAGGGTATGTTATTGTTAAATACTACTAATTGACGCGACACGTGTTCAGAAGGGGATACAGGGCGTTGTGACCAAAGTTCGGATAGTCACAAATGCGGGGGAAGATGTTTTTTCACGGCTGGGGTCCAATACTTATGATGCGTATTAGGAAATCATCAGAATCATTTCGCTTCAACTAGGGTGCAACCGTAGCGCAGCTCCTATCAGCACTTCGATTGTAACATTCCCCAAACAGCTCCCAAATTGTCGCTTGGTCGACGAGGCAATTGAGACGAAGTATCTGCCCAGGACCAAACAGCACAGGATGGATAAGGGACAGCTATGGGTGAACACCCTACTCTTTTCGAACCTAGCAGTGACAAGCATGTAGGATGCGAATTTCCCATTACACGGAACGACGGTTAGGGTACCTGTACTTGTTACAGACATGAAAAATATGATTTTTTTCAATTTTCTGATTTAGCAAATCACTGATAGTGCCTTAATTACAGTCAGGAAAGAAAATCATTATTGACACAATTTGTATTTTTGGCCACTGTGAGCGCCAGGTGAACAGAAAAATCAACTCCACAGTAAGAAACTACAGACATGCAGTACAATTACATAAAACAATTAGCACTTAGGACTGAACTATATTCAGGAGTTATAGTAATGTCATTTTAATGGTGAGTCTTGGAAAAAAAACTGAGTGAAAGTATTTTTTTTAAAACTCACCACAGACAGCTTGAATCCACTCGGAGTTAACAATTATCTGAGATTCATAACATATCTATATACGTTAAGAATCGCTAGAAATAAAAGGGCGATATTAACTTATACACTCTCAGGAATGAATAAATTAATTTTGGTGATGTTGATTCGTTACCATAAATAAAAGGAGTAAGGGCTCCATCTACCATTGACTCTGAATAGGCTTACAATGCCCCGAATTGAAATTTGGACTGTGAGAAAAGAAAGATACAAGATTAGGCTAATGCAATGAATTGTCGTTTCCCGTCCCATTGTTTTCGACGTGCACTAGGTGACCATTTCATTAGTCATTATTTTGGGGGAAAATTTCACTTTTTTATTTTTTTTATTTTTTTTATTTTTTTTACTTTTTTGATTTATTGAATCATTAAGTATTGCACTTGGTCATTGGCACATCAAACAATCGAACAAACACTATCAGTGATTGAAAAATCATAAAATTAAAAAAATATAATCTACAAAATAAGATTTGTGCATTTGTGTTACCAGTCATGTTCCTAACATACTTGCAAACGTATTAAGACTGAAAGCAACCTATTAATACAAAATTCAGACTTGAAAAAAATATTAAATGTTTGACTACCCCACCAGTTTCATTACCATACAATGATATGACATTGGATGACCCCCGCATGAACCATTGACATGACCTTAAAATATTTGGCACTGATGTTTGACCACATCCACCAAGTTTTCACATCCTACCAGAAATAACAAGGTTTATAGCGATTTAAAAAATGTGTTTTGGACTGCATTTGACCTTTGAGACCCGGGACCTTTTTGTAATCCGTCACATGATTCTCACTTCTGATCCTAGCACCGCTACTTGAGATACATCTGTTGTGAAGATGTAAACCACTTAGTACGAAGGAATGTGCAATATTCAAATACCGTTTCAAAATACAGCAATTTTGCGTATTATTTAGCTCATTAACATACCATAATTTGCATATGTAATTCCAAAATGTATCAGTCGAGAACTCCTCCACCAAGTTACAAACATACGCCTAATGGAAACTCCATAATTTCAATGTCGAGAATGCCCCTTTTAAACAATGCGAAACTGAACCCCGTCCCCCCCCACACTCCACCGTCTCCGAGACACCCCACCCCTCCCCCTCCCTGAGACACCCCCATACCTCCCCTCCCCGAGACACCCCCCGCCCCCGCCATCACCTCACTGAGACACCCGACCTCCCAAGACACCCTGCACATCCCCTCCCGAGGACAACCCCGCCCCACCATCCCGAGAAGAAGGAGGGGAAGAGAGAAACCCACCCCTCTCCCTCACCGAGACACCCACCCCTCCCGATTCACCCCAACTTTCCCCTCCCCAAAATTAAAAAAAAAAAAAAAAAAAAAACACCCCACCCCTCCCCTCACCGAGACACTACCACCACTTCCTCCTTCCCGAGCACACTTCACCATCACCCTCCTGAGACAAAACACACCACTCCCCATCCCTGAGACACTCCACCACTCCCCCTTCTGAGAACACTCCACCACTCCCCTCCCCGAGACCACGTACCCACCCCCTTCCCCAGACACCCCCACCAACCCCACCCCCACCACCACTTCCCGACACCAACCCTTCCCTCCCCCCGACACCCCACACTCCCCCTTGCATATCCAATGTACCGTTTTAGCGAACAGTAAATTAGGACATGTTTAATTAACTAATTTGCCTACCGAGGCCCGCCATATATCATACCCTCTCAAATGCAAAGAAAGATGCGCCACCATGGACGGCTTTCATGCAGTGAAGGAATTTTGCGTATACGATGCACCGTTTCAAAAATATAGGCGATTACGCCGACGATTTTTTGCATATTAATTAGCTCATTCGCAAATTGTAATTTTGCCGAAATACACCCAAAAATCTAATCAGATTGACAACTCTTTAACCCGGTCCTCCACCAAGTAAATCATTATACGCCTTACCAACACAGATAACTTGTATATAGCCTTCAGGAAAATTTTCTTAAATATGCAAAGAAGATACTTAATAGCATATTTTACAAGCCCAAAACCTAATAGGGTCGAGAACTCATCAACCAGCTTTTTCCACATAAGTTATCTCATCCGTAAGACCTACGGAACTCAAAATAAATCGTACCATGTGCCAAAAATGTTGCCATTTTAGATGCAAATGACCTTTCCTTTGACCTTTTTCCCTACCCCCCCGACAGACCCAGGGGAGGACCCTGGGGGAATGAATACAATGGGTTATAGATGGGTTTCCCCTCCCATACACCACCTAAGTTTGTGGCTACTCTAGCTCATCTAGGAACAAAAGATATGCCCAATGTTTCCAGGGTTACATTTTTATCACGGACATACTGGACGGAGCCATTTTATAGTCCCCCCCTACCGAACTTTGTTCGACGGGGACAATTAGCTTATTTGCATACCTAACCCCTGTAATCTCCAAAAGATGCATGCCACCGTGTACGAAGATTTTGCATACCATTTCAAAGAGACAAAAGCCCCTTTAGTGGAATTTTTGGAGAAGACCATACCCCCCACACCAGCGTACGGGTCTGACAATATCTAATTTAAGCTTTATTTCTAATTCTATAGCTTTTGTGTAACCATAAAAAAACACTTATGGGAAAATCCTCAATGTTCGAATTCCCCCCATGTAAAAAAATCACTCACTTTAGTAAAAATAAGTGATATATTCAATTTGGTCAAACAACTGTTTTTGAAAATAATCATGTGACCAATTTTTTAAAAAATTTGGATCATTATGATGTGGGGAAGAGGCGTGAAATCGCCTATTTGGCGTATTTCAAAAGTCCAATATCTAAACAGGCATGGCAACCCAGAAACTTGCCCGCATGTGCACAACCAAACTAAGAAAACCCTTTCAAATAAGCATGGGTACTATGTGAAGCTTCTAATTGATTTTTAATACCTTTGTTTTTGTGGTGTACTTTGCCAACTTGGGCCAATAAAATATAATGCGCGAACAACTTTGATTAAAAGTCCGGGAAGAAATGGACCTTGGAATCTACCATTTTTACACTTCTGTTCGATAATATAAAAAGTGATATCAAACTTAGCCTAAACTTGGTCAGAACAGATAGTGTTTGATTGCTTAGGAAATGTTTCTCTTTGTCAAATGCTGGTGGATGAAGAGCTAAACCAAAAATAATAATCTTTTTCAAATAATAAAATTTCTAGCGGCAAGCAAAATCGGACTATCGACGCGGTCGGGCGACGGAAACTAACAATTTCATTTCATTAGCCTTACAATGCTACATATACACGGTGATTCCTTCTGTTCCCAGTCTTGTGAATCTCATCAATTGCTGCTGCAATTCCAACGTTGTAAATACTGGATTTTGACCCCTCCAAGGTGTAAACTGTGATATCCCCTACTTGATGATTTGGAAAGTTTTTTCAAAACTTTCCCGCCGTTAGTATTATGTTGTCCCTAAAAAATAAAGAGAATGTTTGATTGTTATCGCATATATTGACGTAACCTGAACTCCTACAATTACGTATTGCTCTGTTGTACATGTATATTATGTACAAGTCGATATCGTACACGTCACGCGTACGCTGTGTACTGGCCATTACACGTACGCACTGGCTGAAGAACATATACAATCGATATCGATATTGGCTTTAGCTTTTCTTTTCAAGATTCATCTTAAAGCGTGAAACAGTATACAGTCAATCAGTAGACACAGCCGTATGGCATTTACCCAAGATCAATAGAGGGCGCTACAGATTGTGCTCAAAATAGGCTATTTAAATTGGGTAATTACACACCCTGTGCTAAGAAAAAAATTAATTTTTGTATGGCAAATGAAAGTTTATTAAATTTTCCTTTCATTTTTATACCAATCCACCCTTCTAAGGACTGAAAAACAAAAACTCAATAAAAAATAAGAACACAGTTTAATTGTTTTTCCTATTCCTTTACTGTAGGGGTGCATAATTGAACCCCCAAATTTACAATGGAGTTGTGTGAATTTTTTTTGTGGGTATCCCTGAAATGTTAGATACTAGGGGGCATTAAAGTATCAAAATGTTGTGTCAAGTAAAAAAAATAGATGAAATCATTATGTTGGGACCTGTGCATCTTGGTTAGTACGAGGTGAATATGAATGAATTGTCATTGTTTTTTGGGAAGTACACAATGTTCAAGTTTGCCGTTTGTGGTGAAAGAACGTCCTCTGTTCACAGTGGTTTGTTAGGAAATATGATAATCGTTGGAAATCATTTTCAGTGATAACAGCTTTTTTTAAAGAACGACTCCTAAAATTGGTAACATTTTGACAAGAAAACCTGGTAGTGTGTGAAGAAGACTGTTTTTTTTTCTTTTTTTGTTTTTTTTTTTTAATGTTTTAAATAGGGTTCTTATGCAGTCTTTGACGAAGAGTTTGTTTTGTTTTTAATCGTTAAATTATGTTTTTCTGAAAGAATATTTGTAAAGAACATACGACAAAACATAATTTAGAACACATGTTCAATACGAGACGAAAAATGTGTTTTTAATGTTTACTGTGGAAAATGTTATGAGTTAATGTTTATTTCGTTTTATAATAGAATAATTGCTTGCTAATGGTGAAAGATCAAAATTGATTTTCGAAAACTTTTTTTTACATTTTAAGAATGAATTAATCTCCTACGACCAATTCGCCAAAATTATTGATTTATATTTGGGTTTTTTAGAAATGGGAGCACGTTAAAATAATCATAATTAATAGGTGATTGTGTGTGCGAGGCTAGGTTGGTTGAATTATGGCTATTTAAACACAATGAATTTACCAATGCGAGTAAAAATTACACAGATAAAAACGTAATTTGTATAAATACAGTCAAGATACAATTAATAAGATCAGCAGGTCAATATTGTACAACGCCAGAAAGGCAGAATGAGGCTCATTAAAAAAGGGGGAAAAAACTCGAATGCCAGATTCGCAGACTAAACAAAAACACCACTGGTAGAATAACGACGAGCAACGACCATGATGAGACGCGAGAAACACACAGGTGAATAAATAAGCGATATACAATGGCCAGAAAAATATTTTGAGTGTGCGAGACGGCATTCGAAAATAACCATCGTGTTGATAGAATGGTAATAATGCCCCAACAGGTTTCGTTTAATCAAGGTAAATTAAAAGATGAGTTTTAACACTTGTGTGAATTGCTGAACTGTTTTAGCAGCACGAATGACAGGTGGTGTAAGCCAAATCCATAACTTAGGTGCTGATGGTGAGAAAGTACGATCACCGTAAGTAAACGTCTAATGATTTCGCGGGTGGAAGCTCAGCAGAAATACTATCCGCGGCCCGATGATCGAAGGTTTCTCGCGGGATGGTAGATGTGCAGCTATGTATTAGTTGGTGCCCAGTCCATTGGATAGCTTTGAAGGTTAATGCAGGATCTTAAAGACAATTCTCTTGCGGATAGGTAACCAGTGTAATTGTCGAAGAATGGGTTTCATGGGCCACGGATCCTTAACGCAGCTTGCAGCTTCATTTTGAAACTATTTGCCATCTGTCGGAGCGGTTTGTGAAGACCCATAAAGGCACACTGTTACACATGAGTCTAAGCCTTGAAGTTCACAAACGCTGAACGAAGCGTTTCCGCGGTGTTTGCTCAGAAGGTCTTTTGCCGACACTGCTCACTTGCTGTTCCAGGTAAACCGTGCTCGTCGATGGTGACACCTAGATTACGTGCTGATGGTGACTGCCGGCTCTCATCTATGCAACATTTATAGACAAAGTTTAACCTCGCTGTAAAACAGTGCATTCCAAATAACGGTTATTTGAGATTTAAAAAATTCGTGACAGCTATTAGTAACCCAAATAGCTGATTAATCTGCGAAAAAAAATGGTAAAGATCTATTTCAACTGCTTTGAGTAGAAAAGGGGGACTAATGTAGAATTTACCAAAGAAAGATGCCGTCGGTGCAGCGGGGGAAACTGGATTTTTTCAAAATGGCGTCCAAAATGGCCGCCAAACATGGGAACAATTTATACAAACCCATTAAATCAGTCGAAAAAGGTGATCCAAGTTCCAAACCTGAGTGAGATATGCAAATATGCTATAGATCAAGGCTTTTTTCCCCAATTTTAAAACCATGTACAGGTGTAGAAAGCAAACGAGTGCTCCATACTGCAACTAAACTTATGCTATATACATAGATCCCTTTAAATCACTAAAACCCACTTTACCCACTTTTCAAATTTTGGGCACAATTCTCCATTCAGTCATTCAGCGCGGCATCCAACCAGCCGTAAACGGCCGAAAGCTTGCAGCCACACCACAACTCTTAACTCTAGCGGCCACTTCAGGTAAAATACTAAGGAAGCGGTTACGTTCTGGACTAGTTCACAATTTTTTGAAAAGTCTACATACCGTGGACCGGCTAGGTGAATTTTCACAAAAGATCTAGGGCGACTTCCGCTGAACAAGGAAGCGGTTCCGCTCTGGACTTGTTTTTTCTGAACTTGGAATTAGTTTTTTGTCCACCCAACGTTCGCCTTAGTAGATCTAGAGTGATTGTTAGCTGACCAATGAAGTGGTCGCTACTGCAAAAAATCTCGCTGCCGTGGCCAGGCTAAGTGGAACTTTTCGCTGCCGTGGCCCGGCTAGTGCCTTTCACTGAAAAATCCCTAAACGATCTAGGGGAGACTTTCAGCTGACCATAGAAGCGGTCCGCTCTGGACTTAGTTCATTTTTGAAAAGTTACTGCCGTGGCCCGGCTAGTGCCTTGTCACTGAAGATCACTAGAGGATCTAGGGCGACTTTCGCTGACCGCATGGAAGCGGTCCGCTCTCTGCGACTTAGTCATTTTTGAAAAGGTCTCTGCCGTGGCCGGCTAGGTGATTTTCACTGCCGTGGCCCAGCTATGGTGCCCTCTTTCATGAAAGATCACTAAAAGATCTAGGGAGGACTTCCAGCTGACCATAGAGCGCGTCCCGCTTGGACTTAGTTCATTTTTGAAAAGTCTACCTGCCGTGGACCGGGTAGGTGCCTTGGTCCACTGAAAGATCACAAAAGATCTAGGGCGACTTTCCGCTGACCATGGAAGCGGTCCGCTCTGGACTTAGTTCATTTTTGAAAGTCAACTGCCGTGGACGGCTAGTGGACTTTTCACTGCCGTGGCCCGGCGCGGTGCCTTGTCACTGAAAGATCACTAAAGGATCTAGGCGACTTTCCGCTGACCATGGAACGGTCGCTCTGGACTTAGTCGTATTTGAAAGTCTTACCTGCGGGCCGGCTAGGTGCCTTGTCACTGAAAGATCACTAAAAGATCTAGGCGCTTTCGCTGACCTGGGAAGCGGTCGCTCGGACTTGTCATTTTTGAAAAGTCTACCTGCCGTGGGCCCGCTCTAAGTGACTTTTCACTGCCGAGGCCCGGCAAGGTGCCTTTCACTGAAAAGATCACTAAAAGATCTAGGGGGCCATTGCCCCAACCATGGCCTCTCCTCTACCTCCTCCCTAGCTCGCTCTATTTACCGTTCCGCCCCCCCCCCCCTTGTTGCTAACCCTCTCCCTCTCCTGACCTCCCTCTCTCACCCTGCGGTATCCAGCTACCGCTCCAGGTTCTCCTCACTTTTCTCAACCCCTCCCTCCATTCGCTCGGGCACCCCATCTCCCTTCCGGCGACGTTCCGCTGACAAAGGAAGCGTCCGCCTGGACTTAGTTTTTTTTCTGAACTCTGACTTAGTTTGTTTTATGGATTTAGTTAATTTTTGAAATGTCCGAGATGACTACCCTCCTATAGTAACGTTGTGTCCGACCATACTCTATCCTTAGAGCAACTTCTAGCGATGGCCCAGTACTACTGAACTTACTGGTGCGAGTTTGCTGTCTGAAACCGAGGCATGATACGCACTCTCTACAACATTAGATAGGAACCTCCACACCATTTAATATGTTTCTTGGAAAAACAGACGGTGGCCAACCATTTCTTGCGGACTCTAGGGTGTCTCCGGCCCAATAAGGTAGGTGATTTTACGCTGTGGCCCAGCTAGGTGACTTTCACTGAAAGATCACTAAAAGATCTAGGGCGATTTTCTGCTGAAGAAGGAAGGAGTCCGCTCTGGACTTAGTTCATTTTTGAAGTATACCTGCCGTGGCCCGCGCTAGGTGACTTTTCAACTGCCGTGGCCGGATAGGTGGACCTTTCACTGCCGGGCCCGGAAGCGGTCCAGCTCTGGATTAGTTCATTTTGAAAATCTACCTGCCGTGGACCGGCTAGGTGATTTTCACTGCCGTGGCCCGGCTAAAGTTTGGATCGTGCGGTATTCGCCACCACTCTGTCGCCCCGGGAATCACCGGAGCTTATACAAAATGTTGGCCCCTTAGGTTTCCGCAAAACCAACTTAAATAGGGTTTCAAGGAAAAAAAAAATATTGTATGAAAGAGTGCAGGCCTGCCTGATTTCTGATAGCAGACCCACACGGGTCGGATGTGGTTAAGGTGGGACGCGGTAGAAATGAAAATGCCAATTGGGAGCCCAAATGTCGGGGACACAGAACGCTTACTATAGGGGAGTATATCCGGGTACTGGCCCGGGTCGTGGTTTGGTCTGACGGCTAGAGTGTTTTGCGCCAACATTTTTCTCTGTCCGGCAGACAGGGCGTTTTCCCACTAGTTAGTGGATTTTACCGAGAGCGGATATCCGCTGGAGCGAGCTAAAAATGGACGGTTGCCGTATGCGAAATCTGGATTTGATCTAGGGACGCCTTTCGGTAGCGTTACATGGAGTGTGTACAAAAATGTAGCATGCGCAGAGGCCCAAAACACAGCCGGCCTGCAGCGGCTGGGCGTGGTTCGGGACCAGACGTATACTTACATAGTCGAGCATGCAGTGTGGATTTGAAAAATTGACAGTCCGGAGCGGACCAGTTACACGAGTGTAGCGCGATTTCCGGCGGGCTTGGAAGGCTACCGCTAGGACTTGTTTTTTTTTTCATCCTTACCCTCTGGACTTCGTTTTTTTTTTCCACCATTAAACTATGGTGTTGGATTTAGGGCAAATTTCCCCCTCAATACCGAGGCAGTGGTCCGCTCTGGACTTAGTTATTTTTTCACAAGATCCGGAGCGGACCAGTTACACGCCAGTAGCGCGATTTCCGGTAAAGATCAAGGAAGCCGCCCGCTCTGGACTTAGTTTTTTTTCAACCCTTACCTATGGCTGTTGGAAATTAGGGCAAATTTCACGTAAATCCGAGCAGTGGTCGCTCTGGACTTAGTTATTTTTTCAAAGTCCGGAGCGGACAGTTACACGCATGTAGCCGCGATTTCCGGCTAAAAGATCAAGGAAGCCGACCGCTCTGGGATTAGTTTTTTTTTTCCCCCTTAACTATGGAAATCTAGATATTTGTCAAATCTTAAAAATTGGATATTAGTGAAAGGCCGGCCGCAACTGAATTTTACTGAAAGGCAGGCCGCATTGGAATTTCACCGCAAGTAGTCACTTTGGGAGAAATTTTGGTGGTGAAAAATCCGTTTCCAGGTCACTTATTTTACTGACAAGGCAGGCCGGCATTGAATTTCACCGAAAGTAGTCACTTTGGGAGAAATTTTGGTGGTGAAAAGGTCCGTTTCCAGTCACTTTGGGAGAAACTTTGGACGCGTGAAAAGAACCGTTTACATCATGTGACCGGTACTTCCGGTACCTTTGATTTCAAGGTATTAGATTATAAAAACTGCACATCGGTTTTCTGGTAAGTATCAAGATGGCTCAGTGGATGGACGATGGACCGAAGACCAGACGCTAAACCAAACCAAACCCGCTAGGATTCCGGATTTAGAGTTTCGAGTCCCAATGCAAGGTAAAATTAATTTTTGTTCTTTTCTTCTTCGCATACTTTTGCATATGTGATACCGTCACCGTGGTACGTGGCACGCGATGATTCGTGGCGGGAAATAAAAAGGTAAAAGGAGCGATCGCCAGCGTCTAGCAATGGACACGACGAAAAGCACTTCAGAGTCCTCTACCGAGGAACAGCTTACCTCGGTGGTTGCTAAAAGAAAGATGAAAGAGGCTGGAAATAAGCCTAAGAAACCGCGGGTGGATACCGGGGTAGGTAGCGGCAGCAAGACAGCCGACGCACATGCAAATCTTGCCGACCAGAGGCGGGGGGGGTTTTTTTTTTAGGGCAGCAAAGGCGCGCAGCAGACTCCGGCGCATTCACTTCATCAGCGGAGGCGGCGCTCTTCCCCCGACCTCCCACTTCTTACTGTGCCCAAAACCCAAGCCACAGAAGCTAAAGGTAGCCGGGGGAAAGGGCCCGTTGCATCAAGCTCATTGGGCAAGGCTATTATGCCTAACGAGACCGCCGATCCCCTGATACTAACCCGCCTCCCCCACCGACTCCTACCCGACCACGGCTTCCCGCACAACTGGCCTCCTCCGTCTTCCCAGGCAAACCTGCCAATCCCAGCTCGCGTTACTGATGAAGGTTATTGCACATGGTGCACCTTACCCTACTCTCACTCCACCATTTGCTCTCCCGAGGGAAAAAGGCGGCTGAACTTCTTGTAAGGCGTTCCACTCCCCCTGCCCCACCTTTCCATCCCAACCCCCAATCCCTCCTCCCTCTACCCCCTCTCCCTCGCAACCACAATGCTCTGTTTCTCTCTCTCCTGGTTCCGATCCCGGACCCTCACTACTTCTAAGAACAAGAGCCTGAGCTTTTGGGATTACCGCCACGGACACCCATACGCGGTACGACTTTAGCAGTGACATTGATGAGCCTCTAGGATCAGAAGGATTTTATCTGAGATCCCGCGAAGCCAGCCACCGCGAAGAAGGGTGCCAGAATAGACGAGGGCAGGAAAATGAACGAAGCGAGGACCGATTGCCTGGCAGGACCCTTCTAAGGACTATCTCGGATGGACGTCACATTTGACCCCGGTGCGACACACGTGTTCCGCGGTACATATGCCAGTGGAACGACCTTTGGACGCTGACCATCAGACGCGTCCCCTGGACTATTTTGCGGAGTTTTTCTTTCTTAATCTTCCAGGGATCGCCGAATGGACAAACATCCGGTGGAGAGAAAAGAGGGTGAGAAAGATGACATCGGCGCCGAAATCCGCGCGTGGTTTGGTATCATCTGGTGATGGGTCTTATTTCGCTGGCGAACCGCCAAGGATTATTGGTCGAACCCATGGTTTACGAAACCGATGATTTGCAATTGCGATGGGTAAAAAACGCGTTTTTGACGTCATGTCTGGTAGCATCTATTGTGCGAATCCGACTACAGACCCAAAGAGGGGATTGCAGAAACTCAGGAAGAAAAAGAGCATAAGTTCAATTACATCCGAAAGCATCCGCTGGATAAAGTCCAGTCCGCCTGGGACTACTGTTCAGCGGAATTGCCAGGCGACGTATAACTGCAATCCGCAACTATCTCTCGATGAAGCATGGTGCCGTACAAGGGGCATTACGGTTGGATGACGAACCATCGCATTGAGACCAAGCCTACCAGCCAGGGCTTCAGAATGTACGCATTATGCGAATGGGACAGTGGATACATGTGCAAACTTACTGCGATGCCCTTCAAAAACCGCGGCGGAAAAGTCGGGATATCGCGCTCGGACGTGACATCGAGTCACAAACCAGTTCCATCAATTTACTGCGCAAGTGTACGGATCCTATCTATTCGCCCAGGAACTGTTGGAGCGCCGATACCTATCTAACCCGGGGCCGTGAACGAGAATTCACGGGGACAGCCGACTGACTTCTCAAAAGGATAGCCGCCAAAACCCCGGAGCCGATGTCATCAAGAACCTGGATAAGACCCGGCGTGGTACTTTTATGTTCGGCAAAATGGGCGCACAACGTTCACGTGTGGAAAGAATCAAGGTGGTTGCCCTAATTTCAACGGCGCATAAAGGGTACCGCGATGACAATGATCCCGAGAAGATCAGCCGGCGCTTTCGCTAACCAAAGGCTCTAGAAAGAGGCCGCACATTATCGCCGCTCCGCCCGTTAATTGTTGAAGACAACAGTACGGGAGCGGCGTTCGTACAAAGCTGATAGTACGGCATACAACTCCTGATGAGAAAGCGTCACAGCACTGGTGGAAGAGGGTGCTTTACTTCTTGGTCGCTATCAGCCGGGTCAATGCATGGATTTGTTACAATCGTGTCCACAATACGGCGGCACACCCGGCTGCTGATAAATTGCTCGTCATCGAGGTTTATCCTCAAACTGCGAGGAGCTCATTGACGTTTTCGGCCGGCGGACAGTTCCCACCACTTGATCGACCTGTAGTAAGGCACATGTCTCAACCAATAGGGCGGGCCAGAGCTGTTTGATATGAGGAAGAGGCACCCACCTTGTCGGAGATGCCAGACAATCGGAAAGATACGAATGCCTTACAGGAAGGGCGAAGCGACGAAGTTCGGGTTGGCAGAACGTGCGGGATCATCTCTGTCGGGTGGAGTGTTTTTTTGTATACCATCGCTTCTTCTTGATCAGATTTGCAGTTTAATTGAGCGACCACCTCGTGGTCCAAAACAGCGTGCATGTTGCGCAAGCATTTGACGAAAGACGGAACGCCTAAGGGTAGGTTGTGCCGAATGATAGGGCACCCTGCCCTGCTAACTTTGTCCGCTGACTTACTCGAAACAAAGGACATTGAACGTGCCCGCAGCGTTGTGCCGAAAAAACCAGTGCACCGCTGTAGTTCTATAACATGACAATAGGCCGACGCATACAGAGTGTGCGAGCGATTAGTGCAACCCCTGAATAATGACTTTTCCATGTAAGATCGCTTAAATGTTACACAAGATGTTGTGCCGAGTTAAGAGAGCAACCATCTGTTTTATTGGTTGACGGACACTTTAACTTAAGCTGATCTGCCCTAACCCTGCGACCGGCCGGCTGTCTGACAAGTCAAACGAACATTCAGACTTGGTAACTTCCAACTCTCAGCTAGCTACTGCTACCTATCCAGTCCACCCGCAATCGCTTCCAACTGCTGCTAACCCACAGAAGGGAAAGCCTACATGTTACTGTTGGAACTGGACAATAAAAACCACCATGGAGGCCTTCATCGACCGGATTTGGATTCTGTACGGCAAGGAACTGATATGGGCTAGGCCCTATCCTCTCCAGGATAATATAGGTTCCCCTGCCGCCGTGTGCGTGGTTAAACCAACAGTTCCAAATACAAACTACTGCTACCATACATGACTTGCAGCCTGGAGCTTCTGCTACCACAGGAAGTGACAGCCGAAAATACTACCAGCAACAACACCAACTAAATCTTATCAGAAAATGTCTGTGATAAACAGATGTTGACACCTTATTCAAAAGAAAAGAACACAATTCCCTTGCCAAAAATTCCAATACAATAATTGTTCACAAACAAAATTAAAATCAACAAATTCCATCTAAGTTAGCAAAAGGGTTAATTAAATAGAACTGTAGGCCGAACATTAAGGTAAAACTGCCGCGCCTTAAACAGGCGGCGGCCGACCCCGTAGTACGGTCAAGTGAGGGGTCAGTTAGACGGGTCAAGGTCAGGGGTTGCGAGCGGGTAAAAGTTAGTGGTTGGAACAGATTCAGCAATAGCCAAACATTCGGTTTTTTAAAACAGCACGCGCCTTAAAAGGCGTGCGGTCGCCCCTTAGTTACGGTCAAGTGAGGGGTCAGTTAGCCGGTCAAGGTCAGGGTGCGACCGGGTAAAGGTTAGTGGTTAGGACAAATTCATGCAATAGGCCCAACATTACGGTAAACAGCACGCGCCTTAACAGGCGTGCGGATCGACCCTTAGTTACGTCACAGTGGGAGGGGGGGGGCGCGGGTCCCAGTTACCCGGGTCAAGGTCAGGGTCTGCGACTGGGTCAAATGTAGTGGTTGGCCGAATATTACGGTAAAACAGCACGCGCCTTAACAGGCGTGCGGTTGCCCCTTAGTTACCGTCAAGTGAGGGGTCAGTAAGAGGCGTCAGTCAGGGGTTCACTTGCCCGGGTCAAGATCAGATGTTATGACCGGTTAGAGGTCAGGGGTTGGGCGTTTGGACCAAGTCATATTGTTAGGGCCGAAATGTGCCTGCGTTAGTCTTAGCCAATTCATTCCCAAGAAATGACCCGGTAGGATTATAATAAATTGTGGCTACCTACCGGGTTCCGCAAACCTATTTAGGATTGGGTGTTTAGGTTTCATATATAAGGTTTTTAAAAGAGTCGCGGATCCATGTAGTTTCTGACAGCAAACTCGCGACAGTAAGTTCAGGTTAATTACTGGGCCATCGCTATGAAATTGCCTCTAAGGATAGAGCGTGGTTCGCGAACAGAACGTATTACTATAGGAGGGTAGTGTCTCGGACATTTCAAAAATGAACTACGCCAGAAAAAAAAACTAAGCCCAGAGTTCAGAAAAAAAACTAAGTCCAGGAGCGGACCGCTTCCTTGCACAGCGGAAAGTCGCCCTGATATTTATTTAGTGATCTTCGTTGAAAAGTCACCTAGCAGGGCTTACGGCAGTGAAAAAAGTTCACATTGCCCGGGCCACGGCAGGTAGACTTTTCAAAAATGAACTAAGGTCCAGAGCGGACCTCTTCCTGGGTCAGCGGAAAGTCGCCTAGATCCTTTAGTGATCTTTCCGTGAAAAGTCACCTAGCCGGGCTACTGGCAGTGAAAAGTCAACTTGCCGGCCAGGCAGGTAGACTTTTCAAAAATGAACTAAGTCCAGAGCGGACCGCTGCCCTTGGTCAGCGGAAAGTCGCCCTTAGATCTTTCCAGTGAAAAAGGTCACTAGCGGGCTACGGGCAGTGAAAATGCACCTTGCCGGGCCACGCTAGGTAGATTTTCCAACAAGGTGTACAGATACTGGAAAGAGTCGGAACGCCGGAAGGTGGGGTCCAGGGGTGGAAACGAGGGATCGCGAGTACGGACGGAACTAACTACCAGCCCCCCCCAGCAGGGCGGTCGTAGCCCCGGCCGGGGATAAAGAAGCCGCAATATGGCCGGAGCAGATGGCACCCCTAAAATCTTGACCCGGATCGAGCACGATTCACACACCGTACGGGGGTATATACTGGAGTTCGCCCCACGCCGCTTAGTTCTAGTAAACTACGGGAAAGGGTGGTGAAAGAGGACCACCCACATTCTTTAACGAAACACGAGAGACGAAACCCGAAGAGAATAAAGGGTGGGGAAAGAAATATATTCTTTCCCCGAATCTGAACTGGAAATGAGGGACGAAAAACACTAAACCTCTAATCTCAAGGAGAAGGCACACAGCCTAGTAGCGACAGAAGTTCCGGGTCGGAGGAACAAGGTGAAGGGGCAGGCGGGCCCAGCTGGAGACCCGGGAGCGGTATGGTCTCCGCTGAAGACAGTGATAGCTTCAAAACTAAAAAAGACTAAGTACCCAAAAAATTTCGAAGCGGGTAGGGGGGGGCCCTACTCGAAATCTCAATCGTAAGGTTCCATCAAGTGGATATTTGTTCCCAATATGGAGTTAGTAGTAAGGGATAGATATATATATATATATATAATTTCTATATATATATATATTACTATATATTACTATATAATATATCTATCATATATATATATATATATCTCCATTTTGTGATTAAAAGTATTAATTGATTTCAATTTTATTTGAGAAAAGATTTCTCACGGGAAAGTACTGTGTTACTAAAAAATTCCCCTTAAAACTATTGTTATTTTTTTAATGTTGTTTGTGAAAATAACACCTGTTATTAGATTGTGCAAGAGAAGGATGGCAGTCCCCAAGATGAAATCTTCAACCATGAGTCAATTGTTTATGCTTTGCAATCAAAACAATGCATGATCTGGGGATTCCCCCATGAAAGTTATAAATGTGAAATGATGCAATTTAGATGATGTAGTTTTTGTGAACTCTATGACAGTTGCAAGGTATGTTTCTGTATGATGCTGTGTAATATTATTTTAAGACTTTGTAAGTCAAGAAAGATTGCGATGAGTAAAGTCTCGAGGCCAGCAGCCGTGTAACCAGGAGATATACAGTATACATGTAGTTTACGCTAGTTTTAATCTACAATAATGGTAAGTAGATTGTGATTAAATAGTGCCAGGTTTATATTCAAGGGAGCAGGTGCTATAATTTTTACTGCCGTCTTTGAAAGCCAAAAGTGCTGGGAATCACAATAGGATTCCAAATTGTGGACAGCTAGAAATCGTGGCGATTATATCTTGGACTGACATACTATGACTATTAGTGTCGTCGAGGGACTTATTTAAACTTGCCCTGAACTGCTAGGCAAAAAGTTACCTTAAGGAGAGAAGCTTCCAATGGAAGATATTGCTGAGGCGTTTAAGTGTGAGTTTGTTTTTAATGCTTTAATTTTGAAACTCTGCGCTGTGAAGGACATATCCCGTTGAACTTACAACGCTTCTTGCGGGAAATAGTGGACATTCTTGAGGACAAAGTCTAATATGTGTGTAATTGTAATATGCAATTTTGTTTTGGACATACCACAATTCTTGAACCAAACGAATTAAAAATATGTTTTTATCTAAAATTCAGACATTTGTGCCCAAGGCTCATTTATTTGTGTTCGGAAGGGTATTTCTGACCTTTGATGTATAAAAGACGTCATAAAACAATATATATATATATATAGATATATATATATATATTATATCGATATATATAGATCTATATAGAGATATATCATAGGTGCCTAAAGGGTACGCAACATACCACATTTTTAAAAGTATTTTTTTATTAAGTGGACATAGGCCTAATAAGAAGAAGAGTCAATTGAAAAAGAAGATAAGAGAAGAGAAAGCCTCAAAAAAGGCACTCGCCGGGAATCGAACCCGGGTCCTGCGTACATGACAAGTGTGTTAACCATCTACACCACCACGAGTCCCACACGGCTGAGATACAACTTGTGAGGTGAGATAGAATCCCTTGAATCTATCATATCTCATATATATAATATCTATCTATATTATATATATAGATATATATATATATATATATATAATATATATATATATACTACTATATATATATTTATTATAGAATATATATTCGATTATTGGAGCACAAATTGGCATTTTCATAATGCTAGCATCTTCCTAGCCAGGATGGCTGCCAAAATCCTTGAAAGTACACCAATTAGAATAACTGCGAAAAAAGAGAGCACTATTATTGGATTTAGTGATAGACAGTACCTAGTAATTCCAAGTGATAGCCTTCATTGAATATGGGTTCAGGGTGTAGGGTGGAGAACTTGGATTTTTTTCCAAAATGGCTGCGAACATTATAAAATTCATAGAATAGGCATATTTCAGTTTAAAAAGTGCTGCTAACCTAGTTTCCAACCAATATGGCGGCCAATATGGATGCCACAATTCTTGAAAAGTGCTGCCGAAATAAGATATAACTGCGTTCAATTTCACAAGAGAGGCAGTGATAGACATCCCTATAAAGGCCGTCATATATCAAGCTTGGAACATTATTAACATTATGTGTTAACGTTAATCGCAGTCACGAAACCGCCTAACTATGGTTGCTAAAATCTATAAAACATTGCCAGATATCCTTTACGATCCCACTCTATTTTTGTATTGAAATTCTG
Organism: Ophioderma brevispina; assembly: GCA_023653785.1. Taxonomy (NCBI): domain Eukaryota; kingdom Metazoa; phylum Echinodermata; class Ophiuroidea; order Amphilepidida; family Ophiodermatidae; genus Ophioderma; species Ophioderma brevispina. The sequence continues at coordinate 171,345 of JAMKCH010008356.1, forward strand.
CATCGTAAGTTTAAGACTAAGGGTGGCATCATTTCGTTATTGAGACGCGATGCTGTGCGCAGTTGCCAACTTCACAGTCAAGTTGAATGAAGAGTGCATGCTATCAAAAGTAGTACCAGACAACAACCAACGTGCAGAATTTCTGAGAAATCTGTAACTGAGAATTTATAGTATTTCATTTTTCTGAATATGACACGTTCAGCCTAGACTGAGACCTATTGAATGCAGCAGTAATGATTGGACGATATTTGCGTGATAATATAGAGGCGGACTAGAAGAAATTCGGCTAGCTGCATTTATGAACAAAAGGTACCAATCGTCAGTGGCGGATTTAAGAGTCAGCAGTGTCAGCAGCTGCTGACATGCCCCCCCCCCTAAAATATTGCTCTAAGGGTCCTCAGAAACCCCCATAGTCAAATAATAATGTGCGACATTGCGTCGCTTCGCGGTCGCTAAAGGGCCCCACCTTAAGCTGCTGACAGGGACTTTTTCCTTAAATCCAAAACTGCCAATCGTACGTTAGGATAGCTAGGGCTAGGCTAGGCTGAACACTAGTCAAGAAACCCAGCAAGAAATGTGTCATTTGGACCTCCACCAGAAACCTCTATACAACATTAAAACACATTTCGAGCGTATCACCGCCAATGCTCGCGGAAACGTTTCTCCAATTTGTAAAATATTACAACCTTCCCAATACCTTACGGATGAGAAAAATATTCTGGGTTGGTCGTGGATGGTAGGTAACAAACCCCTCTGACATCTAATAGGGCAATACTATACACTGCGTTCTCGATAGTTACCCTCCGCGACCTTACTTTTGCACAGTATCCCACTGGTAGTCTCAGGCGGTGGAAGGTATGCACCATTACTAGAGTATCCCCGCCTCGCACCGAGGGACTTGGCTGACTTTCTACCTGCATATAGTGCTAAAGTAGCAATATCTCCTCTCCGCACTAGAATGTCTCGGAGGTTAAACTCTGAAACGTGGTTGCGGAACTCCATGCTATAGTGTCCAGGATAACCTGTAATGCCGGAGCATTTGTAAAATTGCCCAGGAGGAGTTGTGAGTGCGCACATCGTATGGGACCTAACCAGAGCCAACCAACAGATTGCAGATGTTTTTTGCTGCGCCGCTAAGGATGAAGGACGTAATATGTTTATAGATGATGTGCCTATCGAGAGATTGATCCAATATCTGCATCTGCAGGACATAGGAGGTTTCCTAAAGAATCTTTCACGAGGGCTTGGGCGTCCAAAGAGTGAGGTGTTACTGCACTACGATTGGGGCGCTACCACCCGGTCCTCAGAATGGCCACCAGTTGTCTCTTAATAGCCGGATTCCTAGTGAATCTGTGAAGGGTAGTTTAAGGTATGTCACCTGATTTGTTCACTCATATGAGTGGGGACCTGCCACTAGTGTCCCAGTTCTTAACATCTGAGTAAATTGAGTCACTAGAAAAGGATAGGTCTCCTTCGATGCAGTCATAGGAAAAAATGTATGTATCGGGGCATGGCCCCTGGGCGATGGGGTTCCGAAATAATGGCTTGCCATATGACGAAGCCCACTTGCGGTGGTCCAGGATGGGTGTCCGCCTCCCACTGGCGCGTTTTCTCGCAAAGAATAGACCTTGTCTTATGCCATGACCAGTGTTTCTCCCGGAACTTGGTGCCCGTTAGAGCACTTAAGTGGTACCTCCAAGCATACCGAAGGGCTTCGGGCCGTTGAGTATCGCAAAGACTCTCTAGTTGACTTATGCTTTACCGACCAGTATAAGTGCGGCAGCCTGCTCCAAGTGCGGCCGCCTGAGTGTGCGATTGGCAAAAAATGTGCAGAACAGGTCAGGCTGAGAACGCAGATGGTACACTATGCCACTGTGCTAGCTAACGTCACTGCTTTGTTTGTGTCATATTTTGCACGTGACTAACTTAAGCTCCAAATCACATTGACTTCATGTACAAAACGTCAAACGTTCCATTGTTACCAACCTAAAAAAATTATCTTATGCCAAAGGATTCCCGGGTTTGCAGAAAAAAAGCGGCCATTGAATCCACTCGTTTAACAGAAGAAGAATAAAATTGTCCTTATACCCAACCCTAGAAGTGAAGTAATCTTATAATAGCACGCATTTGACTCATTACCAATAAAATGATACAAATTCAACTGCTACAAGAATTGCAAGCAATAATAATTAAAATACTAGAAAAATTGTATGAAATTAAATTCTACTGTTTAACGATTGGCCGTAGGTGTTATATTTTGTAGTGTGAAACCAAGCAGGAATAACTACCTGTTTATTTACTCAACGAGTTCAATAAGAGTAAACACAACCTATGCCGTGAAATCAAGCAGAAATATGCAAAATCCAATACATCTACACTGTTAAAAAATTCCTGTTATTTAACGGTAAAATACCGAATCCTGTGCGGTATTTCTACCGTTAAATAATAGCAACCGTAAAGATGAAATTGCCGTTATGATTGAAGAGACGTTTTGATGTTTTATCGATGGTTTGCATGAAGAAAAATACAAGTATTTGTGTTAAAGTCATTGAATGCTCAAGATTATCTAAACACAGTAAATTTACTTTCTTACGATGCACCGCATTTAACGGTAGAATACTGGCAGCTGGGATTCGAAATTTAACGTATTTTTTCTAACAATGTAGGGCTGGCTAAAACTCCCCATAAATACCCATGAGTTTGGTGCACGTCTTTGCCTCAATTGCCAATAATCATGATTTACCAAATCATATTCAACCGCCCCCCAACAAATTGCATGCAATAGTAATTTAAAAATAATAGAAAAATTGTTATGAAATTAAAGTTTACTCCTTTAACGATGGCCGTATGTTCATATTTTTTATTGTGGAACCAAGCATGAATGAGCACATGGTTCCGAACTTACCTGGAAATTACTCAATCGAGTGAATAGAGCCAAGACAACATATCGGTGATAATTTTCAAACTTTACTGAACTCTACCCACCACAATTTACACGACTGACTTCCAGCTGTTTACTTCATCTCAAATTTGAATTCCATCTCGTCACAATGGCCTATTAAATAATTTTTGTCATTGCGACAATATTATATCAGTTGACATTTCATCTGTCCAAGAGTCAATGATTTTCATTTTCCCCCTCCGTACAGCACATGGGGTTTTGACCGTGTTCCAAAAATAACACCCCCCCATGAAAAATTTTGACATTACACGATTGTACGGTGCTCTTGGTATACCGTAGCGCATTACTTTGATACACCCTTACTTGGCCGTCATTGCAATCATTTACAATACCAAGATGCTACTACGGAAAAGATATCTGAAGAGTCTTGTTGAACATTACCAGCGCTGGTTTGGACGACGGGGAAGTGAAGTCATCTCAGTTTTTTCTCTTACTACCAAATGAAACAGACCATTCTACTTTGGATTGAGATTTTGTGAGTCTCATAAAATGAATAAAAACAAAGATTAGATGATTCTTTGTTCAAATTTTGTAGGCAACCTTTCTAACATACACCAGCAGGCGAACTATTATTTTGAGATTTACCTTAAAAAGGTGTGGGGGAGTGGGCTAACATCTGAGAATTGGTCTGCCTAAAAGGATTGCATGCATCCACATTGAGACAATAGAGGTCTTTCACCTCATCATGCATAACCTATAACAAAAGAGGTTACTTTCCTTAGTATTCCTCATTCAGATCTATTTAATACCCTACCTCAAGTACTGTGCTATTCAAAGTTGTGGCCCATACTTGTATGCATAATATCCACATCATGTCGTTCTTATATTAGAAAGTCTCCAGAACTTTGGAATGGATTGGCATTCGGACAAGAGGTCCTAATCCGAAGTTTACGGTGCGCAGCCAATATATAGATATCGTAATACACACACTTACCGTTGTATTTAAATGGTATATCGCATCCAAATGAATTTTGGAATTCATGTATGATAGTGATGGCCCTTCTATGCAAACATTAATATTGGGTCGGGATCTTATAATTTTTTCAATTAATATACTAAAATGCCTTTCATTTGATCAAAATTTAGTATATCCAGAGATATCGTCGATCAAAGTGAAGTTGAATATGCAAAAATGACTAAAAAAGTCCGTTTCTCAGTTCACAGGAACCATGGCCATACGTTATGAAAAAAAAGGACAAATGTTTTTTAAAGAATTTTGTCTAAAGCGGCATCCCCGGTAACGGGTTAAAGGTGCTTGTTCCGATGTAGGTGGATTGTGTTCATACTGATTTGAGAGCCTGGCACTTCCACATACGCCCCATCAAGTACCGTGGAAACAAGCTTGCGGTTTTAATTGTAGACGCAATAATGCAACTTGCAAAGCCCTATTTAATACTGTGTAATCATGGTGGTTAACCATTAATTCGGCGGTTTTTTGTTTATCTCTGGGAATGAAAGGATGAATGAGAAAAATACGACTTCATATCATATCAAAATAAAATCGATACACTAGGGTAAATCAGGGGGTCCAAAGAGGATCGGAACAAGCCACCTTAACAACCCTTAAAAATCAACTGCTACTTGAATTAATTTAATAGCACATGATGTTGGGACACAATGTGAAAAACTATTACACGTCAATGAGATTTGCCCGAAATATGATATATGACCAAGTGGTCCAGGACCATATGGGTTCTGGGAGCCTAAGTAATCGCGAGCAAGGGGGCGGCTCCAGAATCGGAAAGCAGGGGCGAAAAGAAGAGTTATATACTGCGGGTTATCGGAAACAGACGTATTCATGCAGAACTCTTTAATGAAGTGAGTATTATTGTTGTATCATGTGGCCAGATATACGAAATCCCCCCCCCCACCCCCCCTAGCTACAATACTGTGTTAAAAGTTATGTGAACCAGTTCAATGTGTGGTTGATACACGCAATTTTTAACTATGCTTTTGCACCTCTTTTCAGATTTTGCAGCGCCCCTGATCTGAAGAATTACAAATTTACCTTTGAATGCACATTGTTCAAGAGCATGTGGAAAAAAATGCTTCATGGAGTAGTGTTTGATTTTAGAATACTTTATCCAAAGGTATTGCATATAGGACCTATGGGCCGGGCAAATTTCGCGGCCAAAATCTCATAGAAGCTAAACCGGCTTATATGAGAAGATGTTGGGTAAGAAAATCTGTGTTATAGGGCTGGACTTTCTGTCTCGCACAGAGTTGACATACTTCAAAAGCGATGTATGGGCGTTAAAAAAAATCGACACAAAGCGTGCACTGATGAATTTTGCCATTCATTTGTGACAGGAAAATAAATTACTGTCAAAATTACATACATTATATCATTGATTGTAATGGGAAACGAACCATAGGTCAAAGGTCACAGGTATATGGAAAAATCATTCTATGAAAAGTGCTATGACTTGCACATTTTGCTTGCTGTACCATTAGGAAGTGTGTTTCAAAGTGCCCGAATTACAAAATAAATAAATAAATAAATAAATAAATAAATAAATAAATAAATAAATAAATAAATAAATAAAATAAATAAATAAAAAATAAAAATACAGCGTCATCGCAACGCATGCCTCGTCTGTCGCGTGGTTTGTAATGGGGAGAAAGGTCACATAAGGTCACGCGGGAGACTACCGAAGCCCATAGTATGCAGTGTCATGTAAATGTAAAAACACCAAGCAATTTATGACCATTTTTGGCAATGATCCTTTACTGACCTCTAGATGATTTTTGACCCGCACTCTTGATGGGGACTTTGTGGGGGACTACCTAATGATAATTACATGCAAGTGCCATGAAAACGTATGGACGTATGTGGAAAGGCAAATTTGTTATGTTTTTATACGGTTTACATTTGGGTTAACATTTTTTAACAGACAGACACACAGATTACACGCAGTACCTAAGCTAATTATGTGCCCTCTTGCAGAAGATACAATAATAATTTTCAGCGCGGTTTACATTTTATGGGGTCCTGGAGGCCCCCCTTATCCACTTAAAGCAATACAGGCGATTTTTTTTAAAAAGCGCCCCCATTTGCCCCCCCACAAAAAAAAAATCAAGATTTTTTTGTTGGCACAGTTGGAGATTGGTAACTGGCTAGTAAAATATGAATGGTGAAAAGCTCTACAATGTCTATGTATCGCAAAAGAAGAATTCTGTAATTAATATCGGAGATCCGATAATAAATTCAACGCTGCTGGAAACGGCCCTTCAATATAAAATAGCGGGAAATAGCGTCAGGTACGTGGACAACGCTCATCCATAGTCGTTCCGTGGTTCAAGCAAGTCAAAGTAGAGGTCATTTTTGTTTTTTTTTTTTTTTTTTTAAAAATGTTTCAGTTTTTTAATTTTTCACAATGGACGGGCAGGAATTTGGCGTTTCCAGTTCAGCCGTAATTACAATTGGGGATCTGATTCTAACTACAAAATAGCTCTTGTAGAAAAAATTTACCTTTGGCAGGTATAGTTTACTGGACAATTACCAACACAACTGTACAAAAAATCTCAAATTTGGAAATTGGCGGCGCTCTTCAAAAATGTGCTGTTATTGCTTCTAAGTGCTTAAACACTGGGGAATTCGCTTAGAGATATACCATGTGAGACATTACCAAGTAATTCAGCAAACTCAATTGATAATTGAACCGCGCGGAAACGGGCAGAAGCGGAAAACGCCCGCCAGTGAGTATTCATTCGTCCCTTATACTTTAATCAAATAACTGTTATCTAATAACATCAATTTTAATTTTGTCTGACCAATGTCTCAACTGTGCAAGTCTAAGTAAATTTCGGGAAAAAGATAATATATAGTAGCATATTCAATATTTTGCGTTCAAAATCTTATTTCGGAGTTGCTGAGGATGAAAATGTGTAGCACTTTTTTCGGATATTAAACAATTTCAATTGGCCATAGGTTAAAGGTAGGTTTAAGGTTAAAGTTAGCGCATTTCATTATCGGTATGTGGTTGTTACGTGACCCCTACTTATGTTTAGTTTCATGATTTCATGATAAAAACTCCCACGACAAAGTGGTTATCTGGGTTGGGTACCTAGCACCGCCAGAGGGTCGCGTACCCCTGAGCACCAACGGATTGTTTTTAGATGGGCACTACAGGATCCTATGAAATGGCCTATGTAACCTCTAGCCCATAACCATAAGCTAATTTTAAGTTATAAAGTACTTATAGAATTAATCAACGGAAGTATCTGGTATTCTTTTTCATCTTCGATAAACGGCAAACTACGACCATATTCCTAACACCGACTATAACGAATATTTGGTTCTCCATCAATGCAACCGTTTCCAAGAGACAACCCATTCGTGTATGAGCAGCACAACTACATCGATTCTAAAACTGCTGTTGGCCAAATGGCTTGAAGAGTTTTCAGAAAGCCCATAGGATCATTCGAGTCATTCCACATCGACACTGGTCCATTCGTCTTGTATGACCAGGAAAAATTGTATTATTCCTATGAATGAGGGGAGGGGGTAACTGTGAGAGTTTGTAAAAAAACCTGGCATGCAAAAAAAGAGATAATGCAATTGTTGAATTTTCGAAATGTAATCTATTTAATGCTTTTATTGATTAAAATAGGATATAAGGATCCGGAGATGTTGTCGATCAAAGTGAAGGCAGAGCATCCAAAAGTAACTATACTTTCGGGGGGGGGGTATTTAAGAGTTGTGAAAAATGGTTGAGAGTAAAGAATTTGGCTAAAAAATATGTTGCATATTTTAAAAACAATTTGATGTAATTAAAATGACAGTTGTGGAATTTATTTTGTATTTATTTACGTTTCTTTTGAAGAGATGATACACTGATTGTATAACCCACATGAAACAGCACAAACACAAGTGCCCGCGAGTCGCACACATACACACGCGCGCGACGGCCAAGAAAAAAAGAGACACGAAGTGAGTCGTTGAGTGAGTGAGAAGAGGGACGAGAGGGGGGGGGAGGCCGTGACCACCCTCTACACCTCCTTTGGCTTTCTTCCTCTGTTTTCTCTCTTTTCCTCTTCTTCAGTCTTTGGTCCCCTTATCTTCCCCCCATTTATTCCCCTCGTCCGGATCTCTCTTTACTTTTCCTTTCCCCATCTACTGTTTCGACTTCTCCCCTCCTTACGCTCCTCTCCCCCCTTGATTCACTTCCGTTTTTTTCGCTCCTCTCCTTTTTTTCTACACTTTGCTCCTCGCTATCTCTTTTTCACTCCTCTGCCGCTTTTTATTTATTTTCACAGCCCACCCATCTCTTTTTCATTTATCTTCTTTTCCCGTAAACTCCAGGCGGTCGCTTCTCTCCCTTTGCTCCTAAATCCGTTTTTATGTTTTCCTTTCCTCACTTTTCTCTTTTCCCGTTGTATCGACCCCCGTTCAACCCCATTTTATCTTCCTCACTTCCCCTTCTGACCTCTAGTTTCTTTTCCTCCTCCTTTATCTTCCCTACCCTCCTTCCTTGTTTACACTTCCCTTCTACTCTTAGTCGCCCATACTCATTCGGTCCCTTCGCCGTCCCCCTCCTCCCTCCTATTCCATTTTCTCTTCCATATCATTTTCTTTCTCTCTTTTTTCCCTTTCTCACGCATTTTACCTACTTACGTTCTCTTTTTCTTTACTTGCGTCCTATCCCGCTTTCTCTTTTTCTAGCAGAAGATACAATAATAATTTTCAGCGCGGTTTACATTTTATGGGGTCCTAGGAGCCCCCCTTATCCACTTACAGCAAAACAGCGCATTTTTTTTAAAGCGCCCCCAATTTGCCCCCCCCCAAAAAAAAATCAAGATTTTTTTGTTTGCACAGTGGCATTGGTAACTGACCAGTAAACTATTAATGTAAAGCTCATACATGTCTATGTATCGCAAAAGAAAAGAATTCTGTAATTATATCGGAGATTCCCGATAATAATTCACGCTGCTGGAAACGGCCTTCCAATATAAAATAGCCGGAAATAGCGCGATGTAACGGTGTGTCAACGCTCATCCATTAGTCTTTCCGTCGGTTCAGGCACGTCAAAGTAGAGGTCCTTTTTGTGAGTGGCCTATTTTACATGGAGCGCGCCGGCAGGAATTTGCGTTTCCAGTTCAGCCGTTAAATTACAATGTGGGTGATCCTGATTCCTTTATTACCAAATCGCTTCTTTTAAAATTTTATGAAAATAATACAGTTACTTTTGAGCAGGTATAGGATTTAATGGACAATTACCACACAACTGTACAAAAAACTCAAATTTTGTTGAAAATTGCTGGCGCTCTTCCAAAAATGTGCTGTGTATTTGGCTTTAATGCTAAACGGGAAGTCCCTTAGAGATATACCATGTGAGACAATTACCAAGTATTCAGCCACTCAATTGATTAATTGAAACCGCGCGGAAACGGGAGAAGCGGAAAACTCCGCCAGTTGAGTATTTAATTCGTCCCTTATACTTTAATCAAATAACCTGTTATGCTAATAACATCAAGTTTAATTTTGTCTTGACCATGTCTCAACTTTTTGGGCAGTCCTAAGTTAAATTTCCGCGGGAAAAATATAAATCGATAGTACTATATTTCAATAATGTTGTTCAAATCTTATTTCGGAGTGCTAGATGAAAATGTGTAGCCACTTTTTTTCGGATATTAACAATTTCAATTGGCCGTAGGGTTAAGTAGTTTAAGGTTAAAGTTAGCATTTTCATTATCGGTATGTGGTTGTTACGTGACCCCCTCTTTAATGTTATTTTCATGATTTCATGATTAAACTACTCCCACGACAAAGTGGTTATCTTGGTTTGGGTACCCATAGCACCGGACCCCGCCGCTAGATGGTCGCGTCCCCCTGAGTCACCAACGGATTTTGTTTTTAGCTGGGGCACTACAGGATCCTATGAAATGGCCTATGTAACCTCTAGCCCATAACAATAAGCTAATTTTAAGTTATAAAGTACTTATAGAATTAATCAAACAAAATATCTGGATCTTCTTTTTCCATCTTAGCTAATACGAATACGGGCAACTAAGACATATATCCCCTAGACACCGACTATAAAACGACTATTGGTTCTCCATCAATGCAACCAGTTTCCAAGAGAAAATCCTTCGTGTATGAGCAGCACAACTACAACTACATCGATTCTAAAACTGCTGTCAGCCAAATGGCTTGAAGAGTTTTTTCAGAAGCCATTAGGATCTTCGAAGCATTCCGTATCGAACACTGGTCCATGTCATTTTGTAGACCAGAAAAATTGTATTAAATCCTATGAATGAGGGGAGGGGGTAACCTTGAGATTTGTCAAAAAAACCTGGGCTGCAAAAAAAGAATAATGACACTTGTGCTAATTTTTCGAAATTAATCTATTATGCTTTTTATTTGATTAAAATCGATATAAGATCCGAGATGTTGTCGACGATCAGTGAAGCAGAGCATCCCAAAGTAAACATACTGTCGGGGGGGGGGGGTTTTAAGATTTGTTAAAAAGGGTTTGAGAGTAAAGAATTTGGCTAAAAATATTTGCATAGTTTTAACAACAATTTGATGTCATTAAAAGTGCGGTTGTGGAATTATCATTTGTATTTTTATTTACGTTTTCGTTTGAAGAGTTATACACTGATTGTATAACCACATGAAATCCAGCACACACACAAGTGCCCGCGAGTCGCACACATACACACGCGCGCGCACGAACACTCGCCTAATTATTATGATTATACTATGTACTATTATTATATTATATTAATAGTCCCAGTACAAATTTACTCATTGCTGACTTCAAAATTAGCCTCCATATTGCTAAAATCCAAACTACAGAGTTGAAATCTTAAAATTATTTCAGGATTTCTCACAAAAAAGGCTAAGCCTTCCCAAAAGATTAATAATTTATTATAATACAACCAAACACAGACAAAAATACAAATCATCAACTATTAAAAAGAACATGCACATATTGGAAATTAATTCGGTAAGGCTAAATTACAAAAAAGTAACTCAGTCACCCCAACCCCACCCCCACCCCGTTTACTTATCCAACAGTAAAATAGTGGCAAATCATTACACTGAACTGTTGTGATATTCTTATTGATATCGGTGGCAAATTATTTAATATTTATTATTTGCACCAAATATCAATAACCTAAGATTTTTTTCAATATCTACGATCTGCTATAGCTAAACCTATCCTGTGCGCGAACAACTTCACATGGACATTTGATCTACTAAAACGCTCAAAGGTCCGCAAAGTTGAATTTTTTCATGCCGAGAAAAACATCACATCCGCAAAATTTTGGCAAGCGGGCATGCGCGATAAATTTTTTCTCTTGCAATCAACTCTGTACATTCGCTATTTTAACTTTTAACTAATTGCTCCAAGAATGCTGGTTAGAACGTGTTGTGTGTAGAATAGCAGTTTGACCAGAGGTGGAAATGTAATTCTGACGATGTCTACTGAATTTTGAAGAACAGCGCATATGATGAGATGATGATGAATTATGATTGATTATTATATGAATTCGGATGATGTTGATGTTGATGATGATGATGAGATGATGATGATCATCATCATTATCATGATTGTGATTATTATTATCGTATTTACCAATTTTGTTACATAGTACAGATGCATTACGGGTAAGCAAGCGGCGAGTATCGGAAAAATTGGAAGTACTTTGTATCCTTTGCATACTGTTTTTAACTCGCAGAAATCGCTAAAACATGCTACAAGGATGGGAAGTTGTGCTTCTTGGACATCACAGATGACGCTACAACTGCACTGTTGTATATTACGTACCGTTCACACGGTGTAGAAATAACCATGTCCGGCCGTACTCCTAGTCCGGGAACAATGGTGAACAATATGGCACATCGATTTCAGTTGACTCTTACGCAACATTAGTTTCACGCTTTATTCCCGTTATCGTTTCTAGGGAGCCCCTAGCTGTACCCCAGCTCGGCCTGTCTTGGGTTTAGTCTTAGAGCGCACTTGGTTAAAAGTCATGCTTAAAACTCGGGGCTAAAACTAAAAACTAGATGACTTTTTCAGCTACCACCCCGGACAGCCCGCCAACCAACTTGTCAAATTGCACCTGGCCTCCTGGAATTAACACTAGTCACTAGGTAGGGAGTAGCCGCCGAGACTGACGAAAATCTGTAGGGAAACTGTCTCCACCAGTATCGATTCACAAGTATCGTGACCGCATTACCTTGTGCACATCTCGGTTAATTTTTGAATGCTAATCTGGGGACCACAGATACGAACACAAAAGGTGGTATCATGAACGGACATAGGCCTATCAGTTATCGATTACGCGACCGCAGCTCCTTTATCAAGTGCCCAAGTATGGAAAAAGCAACACTAGCAATAAAATAAAAGACGTGGAAGGAGAAGCTAAGGAAATCGAAAATTGTCTTGTGATTTCTTCCTCGTTTTTTGTTTGGTTGTTTGTTGGTGGTTGTAGTATTTTCCTTATTGAGGATGGGCATGATCATTCTGAAAATAAAATAGGGCCTACTCATGCATACTGCAGTGTCCACACTTCTTCCCCAATTCATCTCAATTTTCAATTGTTACAGCTAGCGTGTCAATCCAATGACCCGTACATCATCCTTGTGAACAGGTAATTAAAAATGTATGTTCAAATGGGTCAGCTAGTAAAGGGACATCGCCGGATAGGAGAGGAAGGAGGCCCTCTAGATCATATAGTTATATTTCACCATCAAGTTTGAGTTGGTGTTTTACAAAACTACTTTGAACATATACGACAAGTGTTTTTGTATCCCCAAAATACATTGTATCAAGAAAAAATGACAAAAGTAGAGAAAGTTCAGGGGAATGCGCTCTGGAAAAAGCAAAGCTAGAGATTCATCCATTCCAATGAACCATTTATTACTTAAATGAAGAAACAGGAAGATTTGCATAGCTGCCCTTTTCATGGAGCTTGTAAGTGACGTATATACATGCCTTTTGTCCTTATAAGCTACAAAGAGGATACACGAGGCAGCCCTTAATAACAATACCCAAATACCATTAGCTTATGATACTGAGATTTGGATTATATAACGTCTTCACACAAAGCAGACTCTGGAATACAACACAATGGCCATGACCGCGCTATTTATATCATGAGCAAGCTAGCTAGCGCTATGAGCTAATTAAAATAACAATTCCATGGCACAGTTCATTAGCTGTCATTACCATTGTATTGAACAAATACATCACCTTGTATTTTAGTATGATTTAAGATACCCAGGATATGCAAGGTAGCTGTCGTAACATGGCACATTAAAGGCTTCTGAACTGAGCCCTTGGGAGAGATAGGCATACCTTACCACATAGTGATGTGGCATGGTATGTATGTAATATGTTGTTGTGTTTTATGGCATTCCATTAGTGCTTAGGCCCCCAGAAAACAAAAATGCAAACATGAGGTCTTTTCCCCCCCAAGAACCAGATGCCACTCATATATATATTGCTTAATAAATAACGCAATCCTTGCAAAAGCGGCATCGTGGAGTTCTTGGGGGGGAATGGGGAGAAGGAGGGAAAAGGGTCAGATTTTGAAATGTCAGTTCCCCCCATTGAAGCTGTATTTAGAATTTTACATAAAACGTCTTTTGGGAATGTATGTAAAGTGGGATTTTTTGAAAACTGGCAAAAGTTAAACTTTGGACATGTCCCTTTAAAATGCGGAAGTTTTCAATTCATCTGCCTTCATGAAATACAGAGGGCGTCCTACATTCTTATCCGGCGATGTCCTATCATAATTGTTTTTCCTTAAAAAAGTAAAGGTCAATCCACATATAAAACGATTTTTCTTTGATTCTCATGCCATTTCCTTCCCTACACTTTTATGTGAACATGATGGTTCTTAACGTTTGCTTTATTTGTGATTCTTTTCATTTTTACTATTTTAAAATAACAAAACTTGGAACTCAATATCAAAATAACGAAATGATTCCAAAGCAATTGCAGCGAATAGGCTGCTTGTTAAATGAATAATTAGGCCTTTTAATCAGATAACGTCCTCAACCTGTTTGTGACGGGAGGCATCGGACCCCAAGAGGAAGCCCTGTCCCTCCTGTACCCAAAACCACAGGTCCTACGCAGGGGGGGGGGGGTCCACTTTTGCTGATTTTTTTAAATAAAAAAAAGATCCATAATTTAAGAAATTCTGACTAGAAACTCCTCTTTTGGGTGATGAGATGTTTCACAAAGTTAAAAAAGGAGCGTTTTTAGATCAATTTTAACAAAAAAGTATACTTTTTTAAGCCATGCACCCCCCCCCCAAAAACAAAACATGCGTAGGCCCTGCCTTACCAATGTTTCATTGAAAATGATGCATGCGGGAAATCGCCCCTAGTCAAAAACATTACGTTAAACCTACTGTTCAAGTGCAAAGAAAGTGAGAAAGCGGGAGCCATTGGTGTATTCGCCACCCGATACCACAAAAGGGGAAGGCGAAGGACGGTCCCAATTTCCTGATTTTCGCTTAAAGGTTACAGAATTTGGAGAACATTCGGAAAAAAGTGACTTGTTGGTATCAGGAGTTCAAAAAGTACCCGCGGGTTAGATCGACTTTAAAGGGAAAATATGTGCACGATTCTTTCCCAAAAGGTTAACACTTTTCGAAGTCCCGACCCC